>VMRN01000001.1:14555122-14675433 GCA_010277015.1 Poeciliopsis turrubarensis
AGTCAGTCAGCCAGGGCCTCTTTATGTCAGCAGGCGGCTTGTCAGAGATACTATTCCCTCCTCTCTGTTTGGGCTTTTTCCAACTTGGACAGCCTATTCAGGATGCTGCTGGGAGAGAAAATGAACTCCCATCAGCACCGGCAGTCCCATCACTTTCCATTCCAATTCATTGGGGTTAGGGGGAGGGTCATTAATTTCCCAATCGATGAAGAAAAAAAAAAAAAAAGGTTCCACAACTTGAAGAAAGCTTGTTGCTGAGAACAAGAGCTAATTAAAACGCTTAAAACGCTCTCAGCACACACTGACAGCTTTTCTTCTTCTTCTTCTTCTTCTTCTAAAACAGCCACAGAGCCCGTATGAGCAAGTAAGTGGAGCCGCACGTCGACGACGAGCCTCTTGCATGGCGCGCGCCACATTCATCTGACCTTGACACCGGGAAGGGGAGATGCCCGCCGAGCAATGATAGAGAGCGGCGGCACTTTCTCCAGCAGAGAAAATATGGAGGCCACAGAGAGCCGCCCCGAACGACAACATACACTATTCGCTGTTTGGCTTCATCTTTTTTTTTTTTTTTTTTTTTTTTTTATATGTTTTTGGAGGTAAGAGTTCAGCCACAGTCCATGGAAGGTTTCCTGGGACGCATCCAAGTGAAGCTGTTTCACAATAGAAGTGGAACACGCAATGTTTGTTGGACATGTATGCCGTTTGATGTGTCCGACAGATATAAACTCCACACAGCCCTGTTACAATACTATGAGTTTACTGGTGTAAACAATGAGACCTGGATATATTAAAAAAAAAAAAAAAAAAAAAAAATTCTTTTCTTGCCATAAGCAGGTTACTTTGTTCAACTGCCTTCATTGCAGTTTCAGCATCCAGGTTTCTTTAAGGATGACAGTAAACATCTTTCACCTGTTCCAGAAGGATTTTCTTGTTCATTTGGAACCTTCAGCTGAAGCCAATTTTGCAGAGAGTTTATAAGGAATTAAAGTGATTGTATGTATGAATAAAGATTGGGGAAGAAAAAGAAAAAAGAAAAAAAAATCCACATTGTGTACACAACACGGTACAGAGAAGACAACCTTAATAATTACAGAAGAAGGGATTTTCCAAAAGCTGTCTCTATGTCTTGATTTTTTTTTTTCTTTTTCAGTTCAGAAGCAACTAGTTTTTCTTTTTTGTTCTTCATGCGGGACGAAATCATATTTTGAATCAAAATCAGACAGATGTTTAAAAGCTGAAATAACCTCAGGCGAGCTGAGGAAATCCAACAAAACAGTGGCTTCCCCTCGAGCCGCATAACTGCACCGGATGTTGGTCACGTTACAGGCGGAAAACACTTTTAGGTGGGAGACTGACGCTAAAAATAATAACGGTTAAAGAAAAGAAAAAGAATATCTGCAGTCAGATTGGTGTATTATGCGTGGACCACGGAACAGGCGCACAGAGCGTACGACGCCGACCAATCCAGCGCTGGAAACAAAGAAAACCCAGGAAGTTAAGCAGCAGCAGATGGAACAGGGGAAACATGAAGATAAAAGAAGAAAAAAAACAAGATGAAGGGATGAAGCAATTAAGTAGGCGTTCTTGAAGGTCTTCTGCATTCAAATTTGGGGAGGGGGGTGGGGGAGGGGGTGAGTTTGTCGTACAGAAGAGTTGTCAAGCATTAGTTCAGAAAAGTTCAGAGGCTGTCTGGGAGCGTCAGCACGTCCCTGCCGGTGTGTCTGGTTAGATCTGTCCTCTCAGAGGCGTTCTGTGCATATTTAACTCTGCGCTGCGGTGTCTAAAGCAGACACGTACGAGACCTGTTTAAGTGATTAACGATGTTTATTGAAATATTGGAGATATGTATGAGCCTGCAGGTTCAGTCAGCAGCCTGGGAGATTGTCTAAAGCAGGGGTGGGCACTCCTGGTCCTCGAGGGCCGGTGTCCTGCAACTCTTGGATGTCTCCCTGGTCCAACACACCTGAATCCAATAGCTGAATCACCTCCTAAAGGCAGTCAAGTTCTCCAGAGTCCTGCTAATGACCTCATTATTTGAATCAGGTGTGTTGAAGTAGAGACACATCTTAAAGTTGCAGGAGAGCGGCCCTCGAGGGCCTGGAGTGCCCACCCCTGGTCTAAAGAAAGGGAGAGGCTGATTAGGAGAAACTCAGGTAAAGCAGCAGTCAGGGAATCATGGACAGGAGATAGCTTACTTGCAGGATGAGTGATTCTAGCACTGGGGTAAAGTAGCGAGTAAGTTGAGCAGAAGTCAGTTGACTGATGGTGTGCCGTGGAGTTCAGTAAGTTTTGCCGGTGAGTGAAGCAGTGATGAATCACACTGCTTTTGTGCCGTGAAAATGCCCTTCATGACAATAACAGCAAAGTCCGACAGTTCGTCCTCTTTCAGGGCCTCCTGTGGCACCTTTGTCCACTTGCTGACCACATGTACTTATTCTGAACCGAATGTGCCTCCCAAAGCAGAAAATAGTACATTTGTCGCAATATTGCTGGAAAATGTCCCCTTTGGTCCAAAGTTTCTTGTTAGTACTGATGTAACAGTGCTCTCCTGGTTTCTACCAAGCTGAATGTAAGAAAACATCAACGTGCGATTAGTCCATAAACCCAAATATTTGCTTGTGGAAGTGTTCAGATGACGTCATTTGCTTTGTTGAATATCTTACATTTCTGCCACAATTAAATTTTGGTTGCTTGCTCCAAACTGGCCCTTCGATCAACTCAGCCATCAAATGAGCAGATGCAGGGATGTGAAGCTTTGCAACTAAAAGGATTATAATGTTCAGTCATCGTCCTTAGCGTCTGACAATGCAGCGTGAGTAATTTGTTCTCCAGCTATGCCAGGCTGCCACAGATTTTTTTTTTTTTTAGCATGTTGAAAGGCTTTTCAGGATGACCCATGCACACATAAGGAATTCAATATTTACTACTGAAAATGTTGCAAGTAATGTTTACTTTCTTGACATGCCATGCAGACCCTTCATCTGCACTGACGAAGGGTAACACAGAAATACTGAATTCTTGGAATGGCTGTCATGGTGGAGGATTTGGACCTTGTTTTTGATTATTTCACCTAATGAAGTTTTCACTTCAGGGCACGTGCACATAAACTTTTATTTTCAGATTGCCAGTCAGCCATTAAGCATGCAAGAACATTACAAGATGGTAAGATTCAGCAAAAGTGAGCTGTTATGTCTTCTATGTGAGATCACATTAAAAGTGCTTGAACAAGCAGAGATTTTGAGTCCTGAATGAAATCTCCCTGATATAAGCAACCCGGATTTGTCCAGGCCTCTCTTTGATTTTGGTGGGAGGTTTTGCGCACATTAAGGAGGAGCCTGATGCTACGTCGGAACACAGAAAGCAGATTCTTGAGCGGATATGCTCACTCACACTTCTGTTCAGTCACATGTGTGCCTCTGTATAGAATGTATTACTGCGAATATGGAGAAGTGCTGCTCCAGCTGCTCCCCGAAACTCCTGATTGATTTGTTGGCGCAACGCTCGTCCCGGCGCTTTCATCTCAACCCCCCTCAACCCCCCTCAACCCCCCAATTTTCCCGCGTTTCCCTTCGATCTCCAGCTCATCGTCTCTCCACCCCCGCCCCGTGCAAACTGACCCTTCACTTCTTCACCGTGTTCTGAAAACGGGCCTGATTATCATAAAGTGCCAGTAAGGGTTACCTGGGGACAGACAGCTGCAACTGCTCGACATGTTGAGGCGGGAGGTGCTTGCAACGGGGCCACTCCGCCGTAACTGTTTTCGACAGACGAAGGAGGTTGGAGGCAGGATTTGCAAACTGCGCTCCACACGTACCTGGTAGTGGGTCAGCTGGCACCGTCTCCTGAGGAGGAAGGGACGCAGCTGGGATCTTGAAGTTTTCTCTTTTTTTTCTAGCCGAACCGCTACACGTCAAGAGTCAAGCCAACCCTCTCCCAGTAAACACCGGGTTACGTGACAAAACGTCGCCGCCTCTGTCGAAGGTGGAGAAAGATTCGAAGAGCTCCGTTTTAGTGCAGCTCAAGGAAAAAGAGAAAGAGAAAGCAGACGTGGGCTCTGGTTGAAATAGGGAAAACGTAATCACCAACTCACACTAACTCCTGGAGGCAGACGCGAGATTGTTTTGCCCACGTCCCGGGTGATCAGGCCTACCTTTGTAGCGTCGCTCCTAATGGTCTGGTGCTAATCTGGGCTGTCACAGTAGCCTCTGTGGGTTGTTACTCATCTTTCCCAAAGCTGCTGTTACCAGCAGCATCTCCTTTCTAATAATCCACAATGCTATTCACCAGTTCCTTTGTCACACAGCAATCACTCAGTGCCAACCTGGACCTCCACCATAAACCACAAAGAGCCCTTCCAGCTGCATCAATAAACCTTCCAAATATTTTGTGTTTGTGATCGCAGCCAGCGCCACAGGCTCAAGCTACTACTCGGGGGATGCATCTTCCCATTTCAGCTCATCAACCTGCCATTTAAGTTTCTAATTTAGACGGCAATGGCTGAGGTGATAGAGCAAAACACGTGACGACGGCGAAGGCGAAGGAACGTGTTGTGTTGCCGGTCCAATTTCTGCAACAACGCACACAACCTAACAAATACCGTGACTGGAGATCGTGAGCTTAATCACTGGCGGGTGTGAGGGAGGGGAAGGTGGTAAAGAAAACAAGGTGAAAATGAGCTGCGGGTAATGTGAAGGCTGTGATGACATGTATGGCAGATAATCGTCCCCTACTTTGCCGTTGATCGTCGGCGAGAAGGGAGAGGCCGTGGGAGAAGCAAGCAAAATGCTTGAATGCAGAAACACGACGTAGTTAATTAAATGTGTTTCCTTCAAGTGGCGCACGTCTGCTGTCATTATCAGAACGCAGCCGTAAAGGCTGAACTTTTTGGATTATTCTATCACAAGTCCTGTGACTGGGCAAAATGAAGATCAAGAAATGATGTAAGGACTTTGCTGAAACAGCTAAAAGCTGGATTAAGAACTACACAAACTTGCAAGGATAGTGGCGGAATCGTCGACATTATTGGAGAAACACTGCTGGAGAACAATCCGGCGTTGTCACAATCAATTATTGTGTAAAATAAGGTTGCAAAATACAGCAGAAGTAACAAGTAAGAGGAGGGATTGAGAGTATGAAACCAGTAGCCAGAGAGGCTAATTTGAAAAATGTATTCTACTGGAGGAATCCCAGTCGGAGATGTGAAGCGCGATTAGAGTCAAGCAGAATTGCGCAGGAATTAAATGGCCAGTCTGACGTTACTTCCCCTTTTTTTTCCCTTTCCTGTCAGGTTGGTGAGATTTCAAAATGACAATCCCCCAATTCGGCAAATTATGCCGAAGTGTTTCAAAGGCCATGAGTCAGCTTCTTTCAGAAAACTAAATTGGTCACCAACGAGTTCAGACCATAATCCCATTGAGAATAATTTGCACTTTGGTTCAACTTTTCCATCACTGCCTCAAGATTATGCTGAATAATTAATCCCGCGCTGGGAAGAAGCAAATGTTGGTACAAATCAAGAGCTTATTGAAACGATGCTACCTCAACGTAGCAACAAAATAATGAATTGTGATTTGATTTTTTTTTTTTTCTTTTTTAGAGGCAAATGTCGTCGCTCAAGCACAGACAGATTGAAAAGAGAGACAGATTCTTAAATAAATGTAACTGAACTTTGACTAGGCCGTTCTCTCATGCATAGAGCTAAACCATGCTGTTGTAGCTCTGCCTATGTGTTAAGGATCAACGTCTTCTATCAGTCCCTCATTCCGGGCAGCGATCCACGGCATGATGCTGCCTCCACCATGCTGCCCTCTGAGGACGGCACGTCTAGAGCTTCTGTTTCATCTAACGAGGACAACGTCTCCCAAATGAGAACTCGCCCTCCGCCACTGGCAGTTTGGAAAAAATACTTTGCTTTGTTCCGTTTGTGCAAACTTCTCTTTGAAATGTCTTCTTACGATTTTTTTAATTTCCTCACGCATGAAACACAGCAGCGGTGTGAAGGCTGTTTTAACAGCGCTCACTGCCAAACCGGAGCCTCCGTTATTCATGAAGACGAATAAATAAGCCGCGTACGTCACGGTAATTGGTTTGTTGAAGAGGTTCGGTGTTTTGCTGCACAAACAATAAAGCCTATCGGGTTTCCCTCCCCCCACCCCATCTCTCCCCCCCACCGTCTTTGAGCTCATAAAACAAATATGCGAGTCGCATTTCCAATATTTGTCTCTTTATTTATTTTAAAAATGAGTCCCTGTCAGAAGTATTAAATTACAAAATACGGCCAGGCCAGAGATATCAGATGAGATGGTGGGGGTGGGTAGTCATTACCATCTCTAAGCCGGCGAAGGGTAGCGAACCCAAATGGAAGCGCCGCCACTGTCTCCTCCCTGGTTTTATTGAGCTCCTCCTGAATATGAATTGCCAAGCTTTCCACGCAGGCCTGAGCGTCTCGCGGCCAAGGCGAAGGAAGGAGCAGGCTGCTGCGAGACATCATGAGGGCGTTTATTTCCGCTGGTCAGACTTTAAATTAGCAATGCATGACAGTAAAGATACAAGGCATGAAATTAGCTGCAGCTCCTGTCCTCTGTGATCCGTCTCCTTAGGTGTCCCCCCCACACATCCCCGCCTCCTACCCCCGACCCTCGCCGCCGCCACTACAAATGAAGAGGCAGAAAAATACAGATTAGATGGGTTCTTTGGGATAAGCACTAAAGAGATGTTCGTGGCGATACGTTCGGCGTGCCGCAGACGTATAATTTCATGCCGCAAAAGATAAAGGAAAGCGGGACGCGGGACGCACATCGAACGAAAGCGTACATCTCAACTCTATACGTTGCTGTTGCACTTCAAAACTTTCTTGATCACGAGTGGTTTACGCCGCTGAAATACTTTCACGGTGTGTCATAGACCGAAGCGAATTTGAATTTTTTTTTACTTCATTCCGTCGCTACTGGATCCCAGTGCGACCGATTGCCTGCAAAAGACAACATATTAATGAATGGAGTCCACCGGTGTGCAATTTTACATCAAAAGCAAGGATTTAGGGGTAATTGTGTGGAGAAGCTGAAAGCAGGGCTGGAGTAAACAATGTTGCAGGCTTCAAACGTCTCATGCAGCACCGTTCAAGGCGTCCCCTGAAAACGCGACCGACACACGGCTCTGAGAAAGAAGAGAGAGTCCGAATCAACCAAGTGGTCGGAGAAATCCAGATAGTTTGTACTTTTGCTGTCCAATAGGTTTGAGTCCAAGTACATATTGCTGATTTGTTTGCATTGCAATGCAGCACATTCAAAGGATATAAATGTGTTTCCTGGGATAACTCAGGCCGCTAGATGACGGCAAAGTGTTTTCAATGCAATCCCTGGTATGTGTTAAATGTGCATCAACAGGCGTTAGTGGTATAACTTTGATGGATCTGTATAAATCTCAAATTTGGTTTGAGGCCAATTTGAGATAATGTTTTATAAAGGATTTCAGAAAGAATGGTGTTATAAAAAAATAGCAAAACTGCATAATGTTTGCAGTTAGCCACAAGCAATGTAGCGGTCACAGCAAACGTGTCCAAGAACACACTAACATAATCATAGTAGAACTTTTCAGCCAGCGTCCAAAACTCTACGCAAACTAACATTGCACATCAGTTTGAACACACCATTAAGGATGGTGGTGGCAGCGTCATACTGAGGACAGAATAATTGGTCTGAGTAGAGGGGTAGTTGGATGGAGCAATAGGCACATTGAAATTTTTAAAAGGGCCCAAACAAAGCCCAAAACTATTCTACAAGTTTGTCTGTCGTAAACTTGAAAGAGCTTTTTATTGATTCTGATAGATTTTCTTACAGGGGGCGGGGGGAGAAAAAACTCAGCTCATAGCATTTGCAGCCGAATGTTCAACAAAGTAATTAATCAAAGTGGCAGGATGCAAATCTGGGCCACACTTTTTTAAAAACGTCCGCGAATCAGTTTTCTTCCAGCTCTCGCTCGCGCACACAGTCCCGGCAAAATACGACCAAGTTCTTGGCTGAAAAACGACTGAAAGTGAGAAACAAGCGTTCATCCTTCAGTCGGCCGGCGGACGCCTCCGGATTGGATTCCCAGCTGCTTCAGGTCACCGATAACGGGACTCGTCGCACGTCACTGTCGTAAAACGCCGTCTTCGTGGAAGTCTTCAAGGGCACCGACTGCAGGAAGCTCGTCTGTGATTAATTCTTCGGGGTGAGTTCATCCCTTAGGAGGCCGAGCGACGGCGGAGGCGCTGGACAGAGTGCGAAAAGGTGTTGCGAGTGCCTTCACTTCATAAAATAACATTAATAACAGCAGCAGTTGAAAATTAAAACGAATCATGTGCCCGGGGGCAAGAAAGGAGGCGCTGCGCTCTGACTCAATTGACCCGGCCCTCCCACCGGATCGAGGCGTTTTTTTTTTTTTGTTTTTTTTTTTTTGGCTGGGCGAACAGTGTTTCAAGGTTATGCAGAGAGATGCAGTCAAACGTAATGGCAGCCCATAATGAGTGTTTTCCTGTGGGATGGACGGTGACTTTGTGGATGGCAGGTGATTTAAGACCTTAGGGGAGGGAAAAGGATTACAGACTCTCAGACTAAACTAATTTAAACCAATAAATCACACCTCGGCACTGCCTGCCTCGCCGCCGCGATGTGTTCTTGCGTTGTTTTTCGATCCGTTTGGACACCAACATCTGTTTTGTTTCACTCGGGTCACTCATTCCGCAGCGCCTTCAGCCTCGGCCGCTCGTCTCGGGCCTTTCGTCCCGCGTCCGCTTATTTGCCCTCGCCTGGAGAAACGTCAAACGCCTAAACGGGGACGACGGCGTCTGCAGCCATATGCCGCAGAGGACGATTATTGGCTCAAGCACCGTGGCAGAGACGAGCGATGAATCGCGATGAATCGCAAGGTGGCGGGAAGTAGACGCTTGATCGGCCTGCGCCGCGGCACGGGAGGCACCGAGTGCCTTTGCTTGGCCCATCATTGCAATTAATGTCACCAGCGCACAGGAAAATGTGAGATAAGTGCAGAGGAGGCGCGAGAAGAGAATAGAGTGACAGGAGAGGGGTGGAAATGAGCAGCCGGAGAGCAACATGTAATAAAGGGGTTGGATTGAACGCGCTTACTCTTTTGCGTGAGTGATAATATAAGAACTATGGCTGTTTTCAAGGGCACCGCTCACCAGAACAAAAGGAATAATCCCAATTTTCCTGTCGGTCTTTAATTTATTTAAAGCGTACCAACCCAGGCTGGCGGTATTCTGGATACTTTTGACCTTTCTGCCAACCTTGTTGTTTTACAGTGCCTTGTTAAAGCATTCATTTTCCTCTGACTTTTATATATTCCTTTATTTTTTTATCTTACGTTCATGTACGCTGTAAGCAGGAAAGTCCCAACCTTCCTCTTTCTTTTCCTTTTTTCAAAGGAATCCTTTCCAGATATTAAGCAAAAATTACAAGCGGTTACGCGATAGAGATGTCGAGCAAATGATGATCAAAATCGGCCACTTTTTAATTAAAGCCGTCTCCCGCGCTTCCGAGTCTGGACGTAAGAGTGCTCGGTGGAATAAATCGAGTTAATTTCCAGTTTCCAGTTGCGACACGTTGGACAAATGGGACAGAGAGCAAGAAATGGTCATTTGAACGCAGAGGAAGAATCAACTCCTCTGCACTTTTTCAACGCTTGTCACTTTACAAACACAAACGTTGACATACTTCAGTGGCGCTTTCTAAGACAGTTTCGCGTTTTTGCAGATTACAAAACATGCGAAAACTGCGGCGCGCCTTTGTTGCTGCAAAACAAATTACTAAGGGAAGAGATTGAACTGCAGGTGTGAACGCTGTGGATTGATGTGCGTCAAGGATTTCGTGGAGCTCAGTCTTGGTTTGATCCTGGGTTAGGAAAGGAAAGTTGTACAAAGATAGTCTTTAATAGTCCTCCCATCTTCCCCCCCCCCTCAGGGATAATGGGGGCCCCGCTGCATCTTTTTCATCCAACCTCACAGTCATCCATGACTTTTTGGTGCTTTAGAGCCAAAAAATCTCAACGAAACACATCGGGGTTTATGTTGGCTATGTGACAAAACGCAGAAGAGGGCAAGCAGCATGAAAACTCCAGCAAAGCACAGCAGGTTGGTGGAATTTCCTCTTGACTGAATCCTGCTCTAAATAACCATTAAATTGGAAATGTGAATTTTCCAAATGCAGATTGCTGCGTCTGCTGTCTGCTGTGCTGGTGCGCGTTTGCTCAGCTAGGCAGAGAAATAATCTAATGGGGGTGCTTTACCTGATGTCATGGGTTTTCCCGTCTTATAGCTCCAGTGTCAATGATTCGTTGCGTCTGTTTTCTATCCCTCGTTATAAACTAAAACTAATTGATTTTTTTTTTTCCCCTCCCAGAAAGGAGTTAATAAATGAAATTCAATTAAATCCAGGGAAAAGTGGATCAAAACGTCAAAGATAATAATTGAAAGGAGCGGCCATTTTTTTTTTTTTTTTTTTGTCTCCGTAAAGAGCTGCGTTCAAGTCGATGCAGATCTCAACGGGTCCGACCTGCAGAAGCTGCGCACCTGTTTCGCATCTCATCCGAAACACCCAAGAGGAAAAAGAAAAAGACGCACATGATCTGTAGCTCAGAGGCTTCCTGACGCAATGTTGCTCTGCTCAAAAACACACCCGGAGCGACGTCGTCACCGATCGCGCCCAGGCTCGGCGGTATTTAGAATCCAGCGGCCCTTTTATTGACACGCACGGTGCCTTTGCTCGCCGCGGTCCGAACCGGTCGAGACGGCGCGCGGATAGTCCGGAAACCTCGGGGAAATTCTCGAAATGAAAAGTGGAGCAGGGGGAGAGAAGAACAACAATGCAATCGCTCGCACGTAAGCCGGAATCGGCTCTCCCGTCGGCCTCTCTCTCTGCCCCGCAGGTCGCCCCGCAGCCCCTCGCGCCGCCGCGTCCGTCCGCGGACGCCGTTGATCAATGCGACCTTAATTCCAGAGCACGGGTTATAATAGAAGCATTAGCGTCCATTGATTAGAGCGCAGAGGGCCGATTGAAACATGAATGGGCCCGTCAATAGAAACTCTGCTCGCAATGACAAAGACCTCGAGACCCCTTCCAAGCATGAGGGAATTTTTAAATGTCAAGAACAAGCTTGATGCGAGATGGAAGTTGACAGGGCTTAACATTTGGTTTGTTCTGAGTCACACGGTGTAGGGTTCTGAAACTGAAATAACTTTTTAATTAAACGTAGCACAGCATAACATTTAGGAGGATTAGGAGAAGAAAAAAAAAACGCAGTGCAAGCTTCATGTTTTCTTTTATTGAGTGCAAAAAAAAAAAAAGAAAATGGTTAAAGGGACAGTATTATGTATTTTCCAGGCACATGGTGCCATTTTGTAGTACTATCAAGTAACTCTGTTAGCTCCAGTGGTTATAAAAATGCTGTATATTTATCTGCTGTGACTTAAAATCAATTTGTCTTTGTTATTTCACGCCTCTGTCTCTTTAAAAACTTCTGCTCTTTCTGAAACTCTGCCCCCAGGTAGTCGTCACAACGACGCTCCTCTACTAACCATTTAAAAATATTTTTTACCCACATTGCACCGAGAAGCAGCTCCTATGATGAGCTTCGCAGATGCGCCGTTCCACCAGGTGTTTGCTATTTGCTGATGGCTAGTCTTAAGGAACTGAGTGGGGGAGCAGCGGGGGCGTTTATGCTTCCTGTTACAATCCTTCATTTTCCTCCTCGGGTTTTCTGCGCTTACCAAGTTGAAGGCGGCTAGCTGGTTTAGACCCCAACCCTTGAAAACGATCACCAAACCTCTCCGAGCCGGAGCTCCTTCATCTGGCACGGAGATCCTCGATCCTCAGGTGCCGCCACTCTTGTTTCAAAGACAATCTCACAAACCACCTGCTGAAAGCTCCTCTGGAGCCAAAGATTCCCCCGGAAAACTTGCTTCAGCCCGATGGCTGAGTGCCATAGTCATCATTCATCCAGCGGCTTTCAGTCTTCACCTCGTTACTGGACTTTGAAGAACGGTTTAGAAGCTTTGAAACCTTTAACTTTGAAAAAATGTTGGTACGCCATGACGCCTCTAACTGATTCCCATTATATTTCTGTGTCGGACTCAGGCATAAATGAATGATAATATGATTTCTAATACCATTCGTGTTGTTCGTGTCAGTCTGAAACGCCCAGGGAAACTTGCCAGTCTTGTTGTTACTGTAAAATCCTGCAGAGTCGGAGACAGAATGTGGCAGAATTAATTATGCTGTCCAAGAGTCTTAGAGCCCATTCGGTGCTGCGATGGGCTCCATGACCCGGAGTAGGATGAAGTGGGTTCCACCAACAGATGGATGGCAATTGTTATGGAAAGTCCCTCGGATGGAATCAAGTTTGTTCTCATGGGATATTATTTATGAACCGAACAATTCAGCAACTGTTAAAAAGAGCTCGTGTTTCACTATTTAAAGCTCCGGTGCAATTTGTCACCAGGTGGTGGGGGTGGATTTTTTATTTACCGTTGTCACAATAAACTGAACGATATTTAAAAACCCCTGGGACTTTACGTATCCTCGGGATCGCTGTTTTCACCGTCTTTCTCCACTCTTTGTTATTATGTGACGGCAAATAATTGCTAAGTGGAGGGAGAATGAGACAAATCTGAAAAAGCATGAGGTACGTCCACTTTCATTTCCATGACTTTGCATGTAAAACGAACCACCTTTTCAGACTGCCTGGATTTTGGAAAACTGCGTCGGCTTCTCTCCTGCAGTCAGTTTGAATCCGTCAAACTCAACTTAATACATAAATCTTGCCGGCAAATACACAACATTTCTAGTGTTTTGGGAAAGACCAAAACACTATCTGGTGCTTTCCCAAACTGGCCGTGGTCCGATGATAATGGCTTGCCGCACGTTTCAGAATTTCATTTTAACAGATTTGCGGGAATCATGAACCACCCAATGACCGCGCACCTCTTTGCGTTGGTCTGTGACGAACGATCTGTATAAAACGTCGGCGGTTTTGACGTAAGAACGCGCACATTTCCCCTCCCCCGAATGCACTTGTGATGTCCTGAATCCTGACAGCGATAAGCGACGGTCCTGCCACTAATCGGATTAATGAAACAATCAGGCAATCGGCATTAATTATCCGACCCAAAAGAAGAACGATTTTTGGGGGGAGGAGGAGAAAGGGGGGGGTTGCGGGGATTGAAGAGGGGTGACAAAGACAGCGAAAACGACAAAACGACAATAAACACAGCCAATCGGCTTTTTATCGGCGAGCAGCACATTGCTCATCCACGTCGTTGCTCATCCGAACCTTAATTAACTCCCTGGAATTGCGTCTCTCTCTTTTTTTTTTTTTTGGTTTGTTTTGTTTGGTTCTTTGTTTTTTTTGGCCTCCGTTATCGCTCCACCATTCCGGGGGCTGGAGATCATTGTGTTTTTTTTGTTCGGCGGTGAAACGCTGGCTGCCCTGCGAGGCCGGGACAAGCCCGCCCGGGGCAGCAGTGTTTCCACTCTGCTTGTGCTTTTATTGACTCTGCTGAGGCCGACAGAACCTGCCTGACAGTCGGTCACAGAGAGGCGTGATCCTTCACCCAAAAAAAAAAACAAAAAAAAAAAAAAACACCCCAGTAAGATCCCCCCCCCCCCGCCGCCGCGCTTGCTGTTTCGTCTCCCCGCGGAGCACCTGGTCAGTTTTGAGCCACCCTCCTGGGAGCAACCCTAGTGTGAAACGTCACCTGTATGACGCTCAGCAAAAGCTCCGGCAGCAACTGCTCCTTCTCGCTTTATGCGACTGCCAAATATAGAGCGGAAGATACGGGGAAGGTCGTAAAACGTGATGCGAGCGCACATCGAGACTCATCAGGAACGGGGAGAAGAGACAAAGACGGGTGAATGAGGGAGAACGGGCGGGTGAAGGGGCGAGTCGTGCTGTCATGTTCCGCAGCGGCTCAGGGGGTAAGAGGTTAATTTGAAATTTCAAATGAAAAGGAGAGGAGAAAGACTCTCTGCCTCTGCCTGCAAGGTCCCGCTGCCATCACCAAACCGGACCGGAGACGCGTCACGGAACAAACACCGCGCTTCACCGGCCGCGTTTTCATTACAAGCGTGTGCGCGACTTTGTCGACATTCTGCTAATGTCGCAACTGCTGCGTTTCCATTAAATAAGGAACGCAATTAAAATCACATCTGGTAAGTCATTAAAAAACATGCTGTGACATCATCCTCCGACCACTTCCTGTCGTCTTCTTCCTCGTCTCTTGCGCCCACCGTAGTGTCTGGTTGTCGATCACGTGACCCGTGTGAGTAACAACAAGTGTTTCAATTGTGTAAAACGTCTTTTTGAAATTGCCGTGTTTTGATTAAGGGCATTTATTTTTGCGATTCCAATTTCCGCAGTTGTACGGTCAACATAAAAACGCAGCGGCTATATTCGGTGACGCATCTTGGTATAGATGGTGCATAGCGTGGTGTGTTACCAAATTGTGTTCTCTATTCTAAAATGAACTGAGCATCCTGATAGAGTAGGACTGTACCCTTATAGAGTAATAACTGGTTTTCCAATTATCCTACTTTGTTTTGGACAATGCAATAAAATGCTCTGGTGTTAATTTATGCAATGAAACAATATATGTAAAAAAAAATGGCAGAATTTTCTGGAACTTATAAGGTAAGATGATGAGGAATTCAAGCTTCAAAAGGCAGAAGATTGGGTTAGAAGTTGTCGTGTGTTTTTTTCCCCCCCCTAAAGGAACCAGTGAGGGTTTTTTTTTCCTCACTGTAGCCTTATCAATCTTTAGCACCTGCCCAGCGACTCAAAGGCATCAATATTCCACACACCTCTATCAGGTCAAGCCACAGTCTGCGACTTTAGCGTCGGGATGGAGACCTGCTCCACAAACTGCACCCAGAAGGCGCATCGTTTTGGCAATTTTTCCTCCCGCACCACCCTTTGCTATCCGTCCGCCGTTTCATGCAGCTGACCTTAGGGGTACGTGCCATTTCTCTTTTCCTTCTTGAATCCATATGTGCACACTCAAGCCATGCGGAGCAGCCCGACAAAGCATCGTCCTCGTCGCAATTATTCACACGTCCAATTGTATTAATCAGAACGCAGCTGCACATTTGAATTCACTCAGACCAGAAACGGTTTAGTGAGCCGTTTCACATGCTGTGTGTATTCCGCCAAGTGAAACCAGATATCCCAAGTATGTTGGCGCTCTGCACGGCTTAAGCCGTGTGCTCGGGCTCAGAAGCCCAGGTTCTTGGTGGCTCATTTCAAAGGGGACGATGTGCCAGTTAGCTGTCAAAGCTAGTTCACGTCTATAGTCCCTCAAAATGCAATCAGTGCAAATACTAGATACTACAGTGCAATAAGGACAACAAGTTACTTCCAAAAAACAAAAGAACAAATAAAATACTGGAAATAATGATTACAATAACGAAATAAAAGTCATTTTTAATCTAAGTTACACCTGGCACAGCCCCCTCCAAAGAAACAAACGTGACATTTTTCTACCTCAACACCAGCTGAAAGTTGTGGAAAGTTTGAATTCTTCAGCTTTGAGGTCTTGAACCCAAACTTTAGTTTTCAGCCAGAACAATTTTCCCTGTTTATTGATGATTGATAAACTGCACAAAGACATGGAGTCTGGAAAACATTCCGCTTTCCAGCTCTGGATGTGGTGGCAATATTTTTGTTAGAATCTGGCAAGAATAAAATCAGCTAGGAAACAAAAATGAAATATGTGGACCGAGGGAACTGTGAGAAACTGGAAAGGATTTGAGACTTTTAACTGTTTAATTAAAGCTGCTCCACGTGCTGAGATGGGATTCATGCAAACAATCACAGTAACAGTTGATGGATCCCTCACAGACCGTCTCCGAAATGCACAACGCGGATTCGGTTTCAAATGATCGGCCATGGTGACGAAAACAGATTTTTTTTTTCTCCTTTCTTTTCTTGCATTGATCGTATGAAAATGTGCCAAGTTCCCGTTTTCAACGTGACTTAAAATGTTTTTTTTTTTTTTTTTTTTTTTTTGTGCTGACTCTTTTTAATTCATGACATTTCACTTTGTCAGCTCTGCGGCTACAGCTGAATATACGGCGCTCGTGTGACATTTGTTTAAATTAGAGAAAGTCTGGGCAGCGAGTTTGGTGCAATTACCTTCTGACCTGACAGTGTAGAAAAAAAAAATGTGTGTGAATGTGCTTTTAGTTTGTCACTGACGAGCTGCAAATATGAATCAGAACCAGCTTTATTGGCCAATCAGTTGGACCTGGTTAACCTAGTAAATTTAGGACTGTTGCTGTAGTTGGATCTCTTGTTATTTTATTTCATGTGCAAACGTGAGATGATTCTTGCAAACTCCGGTCTCCAACTTCTGCCCCGACAAGAACTTTTTCAATTAGCAGTAGCAAAACCTACTGTGAAAACTTTACTTTTTTTTTCTTTTTTTTTTTTATTATTATTTAAATAAAAAAACTAATTTGCATGTAATATAACAACTTTGTCACAGGAGGCTGGAGCTGTCAATTAGAAACACATCATTTTTGATGCTCACAGGGAAGGAGGACAAATATAGCTACTGCAGCATTTTTAAAAGTCAAGAACTGGTGGAGAGACGCATCGCCAAGTAATTCAAAGAGAAGAGCACAAGCACGAGATGACCCTGATAGAGCGAGAAGGAGGAATGTTTTAAAAGGTCCCGGAAAGGAAAAGAAACAAGTCGGAGGCGTCTCTAAAGACCCTCGACAAGACGCTAATGAACGGCCTTGCAGACAATCGCTAGAGCCCCGCGCAGCAATACGCGTACGACGCTGCAGCCGAACAAAACAAAGCACCGCTCCTGCAGAAGAGGCACTTTCAGGCCGGACGAAGCCGTCCGCAAGACGAATTTTGAATATTGTAAGCGTATTGATAGGGCGATGACAATCACCCGAGGGGAACTGTTCCCATACAGAAACAAGAGGCACGCCTCAAACCAGAAGTCTTGTCAAGGTGGGACGACGCCTATTGAATGCAGGGAATACAAAGATTTTGAGAGGAAGGTCAAACAATCCCGCTGCCAAACTGGTTCTTGTTCGGCACCTGCTCTTCCAGTGCGACAAAAGCCTGAAAACTACTGCCAACGGCGAAGACTCGCCTCCAGAGCATCATACCGGACAACATTGATTTGAATCATCCTGAAGGCTCAACCCACAGAGTCACCAACTCTAAAGGAACGTAAGGGATTTACCAAAGACCAAAGGGAAAAAAAATGAATGGCATTAGGGCAAAGTATCCAAAATGCACAGAGGACGTTAAAAGTTGTTTTGCATCTCAAATACCACTTGGATGTTTAGCGTCACGCATGCTTTTGTCTTCTTTGCCTTTCAAGAGACGTCGCGAAACAGAAAGTCACATTGGGCCAAATGTGACCAGCTGCCTGAAGGCGATGAAGGCGATTGGTCAAATTTGCAGAAAAGCTACGACGACCCGTGAAAACCGCAAGTCGCGAACGACGAGTGAATCTGCGTTGGGGGTTGCGATCGTCTCAACTTTCAGGAGGTATTGCCTTCCTGGTTGGTGCGCACGTCCGCAACGGGTCTGTTCAAAACGGAAGGGGTGCGGCTGTATGTTCGCTTTCTCATCCACCCTGGTAGTTGGCGTGGTCTTGTTGTTTTCCTGAGTTTGAGATTTGGGTAAAACTGAATCTGGGAGATGGCTGCTGCTTCACGGTCGGCGTGAACGTTTGAGGCAACTGGAGGCTTGCAATGGCCTTTTACACAGGAAGAGTCGAGCTCACCTATAGTCAGTGAAACACTACATCACCGTCGCTATGGGAACGTGTAAGTGGCACTTGCAGTTGCGGCTGTAGTTAAGCATGACCCACGCGACGCGATCCACTTGGTCAGCATTTCTTTTTGAACTGGGTTCATATGTTGAGTTTGCACTACAGAGCGGAGATTTTTCTTTTTTTTTTTTTAATGTGCAGAGCAGCAAATCTGGCCTAATTTGGACATTTGCAAGCGCGCACACCTTTGGGGTCGCATTTCAAAAGCTAAACGCTTAAACAGCTTCCTGGCTCCTGACCGTGTGTAAAACCGCCACCGTTTTCTCTAACCTCTCAGGGATAACCCAGCAGACGATGTTCTCGTCTCACGGCGAAGGATTTAGTATCTCTGTGCGGAAGAAAATAAACACGTCGAGTCCGCACGTGTTTAAGTTTTAACGTGCCTTTCCAGGCACTTCTGCGCCCGAGGAGGCACAAAAGTGCTAAAATAGTGAAGATTGAAGTTAGGTCGCGGCAGTAAAAACTTTCCAGGGATTAAACTGCTTACAATGATAACTCCGCTCTGCTGGACTGTCGCCGCAAAGCGCCGTTTGCGAGCAGAACGCTCGCTCCGTCAGCCTGGTGACCAAACTCGCGAAGTCGTGTATCTGTTTTTCGTCGCTGCAGGCAATCTTTGTTTCTCTCACCCATTGTTTCTGCTCCGACTCTTTGCCTTCATCTGCCCTTCTCAATCTTTGCTTTGTTCCTCCTCCCCCACACGCAGTCGGCCCTCTTCTTCTCGGTTTCCGGGGAAAGGCGGTTCTTCCCGCGCTCATTTCCCAACGGGACCCGGCTGACTGCGGCCGCCGCGGCGACGGGTGCCAAATTGTCCGGGCGCCAAATTCGCCATTGCCCCTTCGATGTCGTCGGCGAAACGCGAGGCCCGGCGTTAGCGTGTCGGTCCGCGTGCGCCGCGGCGCGCGGCTTGTTGACATCAATGAGAATCATCATTTTAAAAGGCTCTCACAAGCCGGGCTGTCGAGTTGAGTTCGGTGTGAGGGTTAATATGTGGGGGAAACGAGAGACGCTGACACACAGCGTCTCTCTGCGGAATGAAGGAGGCCCTCGCTTGTGTCTGAGCAATCTGTTTCGACAGACTCGGAGTGATGTTTGATATTAAGGAGCCATTTTTTTTTTTTTTTTTTTAGGCATTTTGGATGGCATTTTTCCCTCTGTGTCATACATGCCTTGCCAAGCAGTCAGAGTCGCTCTAAGCAGAGCCGCGGCCTCTGATTAGCAGCGGCGCGCCTCGCTCCGTTGGCGTACTGCAGCGAGAGCAGAAGCGGACGACTCCCGAGAGACGAGAAGCTGCCCGTCAAGCAGCCGACTGGCATCCTGAACGCGACGTCTTGCTTTTGTCGTCGGAAGCAGAGGAGGTGCTAGTAATCCACTTAGAGCCATTTAAGTACTCCCACATTTTACAGCCCCAGACCACGACCGCGTCTGAATATTTGGTGCTCCTCTTTGTTGATTTTCATCCACGCCACAGAGAGCAGGCTCGAGTTGCCACCTCATGTTTTTTGTTTTTTTTTCCCCCAGTCTGTCTTCATTTTTAGATCCACCTCTCAGTGATGCTTTCCCCCTTTTGGTCACTCAAACCCCATTTCTCCATTTTTTTTTCACTCTTTTTTTCCTTCTTCTTAAATTTATCTCTCTCCTCCATATTTCACCTGAGGCGTTCGCTTCTCAGGTTTCTGTTTCGCCTTCTTTCTTCGGGGCTGACCTGCAGTCTAATTGCATTCCTTTTCGAGTCGCCCCGCGTCTCTTTTGTTTTGTTTTGGGGTTTTTTTTCTCCTTATGCGGTTTTTTTTGCACGCAGCTCGGAGAGCGCAAACCTGCTGAGCGACGAGAGCGGCGTTCCGCACCGGCAAGCGTCGACGAGCAGACGAGAATTTTGAACTTTGAAACGGCTGATTTTCATTCACCTGACCGACTTCTCAGGCCGCGGTGGCAGTACAGCGCTCCGTTGGGAGGATTTCGGCTGCGAAACTCGCCGACGTCGAGGAGCAAACGTCAAAAAAAAAAAAAGCGTTTCGCTTTTGAGGCTCTTGAGGCAGGATGCACGCTAGGAAATGAGACATATGAGAACTGATCAAAAACAAATAAGACAATCTCCGAGTCAATAGCTGCTTAGAGTGACTCAGCCAAAACCCAGGCACGCACACTGTGTTTGGCTTCTTCAAGTGGACAGATAATGCGCTTAAAAACAATGATCGCCTCACGTAAACTGCCGGAGGCACTGACCGATTGACACTTCCTGCTTTTCAGTTGGCATTTCAGCGTTTTCTTTCTCAGTTCACGGAACGAGACGAGAAAAATGTGTGAGTCGTCAAGATTAGATAAAAGAACCCGGCAGAGTTTTCACCGCGGCGCATGCGGGCGACGTGCGCGACGGCTGCCAGCGAAACAAATCTCAAATAAGCTGCCGGGAGACCAGACTGACAAAAAAAAAAGACAACCTCTGAATGACGCAAATAAAGTGCCATCTGATAGCGTTATCTGCAAAACTCCCAAAACGCTTTGAAAGACTTTACCCCATGAAAAATGAGCGAATGCAAAAGTGAAATTGGCTCCTAATTTTAAATAGGGGGAACGCGCATTAATTGAGTTTCAATCTGCGACCTGAAGCTGAACTTGCACATCTTTACTGATGAGTCGTAATGCAAATCTGACCAGACTAACGCGGCTGTTAAATACATTAAAATGAACACAAGTAGCTTTCCTTTGGGTGTTACGTGATTCTTCAAAAGCGCTCGTTGGCAATAAAAGAAAAAAAAAAAAAAAGCCTTGTTGAGCACCATCATGGTATCAATTGTATTCTCCCTCCGTATATATATATATATATATATATATATATATATATAATCCTGGAAGCCGCCGTGACCAATTGTGTAGCTGAGCAGAGGGTGCAGTCATTTTTCAACAGCTCATCAACTTTAAGTTGGTTTATGCTGAGGATGACAAGCCAAGGCTTTGCTTAAAAAAGGCTCTGAGAAAATCACCAGGCCTTCCTCTCGAACTGTGCGTCGCGGAACCGTCGACGGCTTCTCCTCTCTGGATTCGCGCGGAGGGTTCACGGCTAAATGAAAATGAAAATTTAAAATAAATAAAAAAATGCTGTAAATTAGAAGCGGGGTCGCAACCACACGGCGCTCCTTGGCGTGCCTGGAGAAGTTACGTTGTTCTGCTCTTACTGCAGCAATCTAATCGCATAATGATAATAATAATAATCATAATGATAAAAAAAACAAACAAACATTTAATTTAAGTGCTTGCTGGAAAAAAACAAGCATTAAGAACCCATAAAAAAAGATGTATCCGGTTGTATTTAAAAAATTTGAATTAGCAATGAAGCTTGTTTGTACCGTTTTAAAAAAAAAAACAACAACAACAACCTTTAAGGAGCTATTAAAGGTCTAAATCTTCACCATTTCATTCTTCTATTGAAATCACTGATGCAGAGCTTATAGATGATACTTTTCCCCAAACCTCGTTATACAAAAACCGGTCTTGCCCCAAATGGGGGGAGCATTAGCGTTTCGGGATCTTGTTCACGAATGCAACCGGAGATTGACAGCTGGATTGGTGTTTCGCTTGCTGTGGTGTGAGGGCACATCTGTGCGCTTCACCACAACAAGAAAAAGCTGGTCTGAAACACGACGCTCTCGGTGCACCGGTCGATCGACGGCCCTGTCCCCGTCTACGGGTCATGAGCGCCCCGCAGTGACCAAAAGAACAAGATGGCGGACACGAGAGGCCGAGATGAGTCTCCTCCCGCGCGGCGTCTGGGAAAACCCGACACGCTTTGGAGCGACGTTGGTGTCTCGGAATTGGTGCAAAATCTCCATTTCGCCTCTAAGGTAATAAAATGCTTGCTTGTTCCTTTCTACTTTTCGGGATCTTAAAGTCGAACTAATATTCTTTGGTGGAATTTTTTAGCTTTTTCATGCTTTTTTTCAATATTCCTGTCGTCAGGCGAGTTGAGCGGCAGGCTTTAGGAATCGTACTCCCGCAGCCAGGCGTGTGCCTCCCGTTCGTGACAAAAAACCTCTCAGACGATAAGACTTTCCAAATCAGCGGATTGATTTTTGCACGAATAAATTGAGCTTTGGACGTCAATGTTTTTTAATTACTGTAAAGTCTATGCAGCTGCAGCTTGTGATTCCTCTTGTCTCTGCTGGAATGCAGCAGGGATTCTTATCTCTGCAGCATCTCACTTTGCTTTTGGAGGGTTTTTTTTTTTTTTTTTTTTTCCACTCGGCATTTGCTTTTAAATCATTAATGCAGAGCACGCATCAAGCAGTATACCCAATACCCCAAATCTCAGTCTGTCAGGAGCTGCAAAGATAGATTTTATGGCATCGTGCAGGAACCATTTGTGACCATGCATCTTGACTGCAGACACAGCTACGTCTCTAGACGGTTGCATACGTTTGAAACCAGATGATTACGTAAGCTGTGTAAAAAGTGTTTTAATTGTAAACGGCAGCTGACCATCCCTGAAGACTCAGACTGCCTCTACCTGCTTGATTTCATCTTCTATTTTTTTTTGTTTGTTTGTTTTTTGTTGCTACGTTTCATCCTGGTTTTGTGTTTTTCCACAGGTGAGACAATACGGACCTCACATTTCTCCAACTCCACGACGCTTAAATAATGTACAACGCAGTAAGCGTGAAAATGGACTAGCATCAGACTGCTAAGTTAAGTAACAACAACAACAAAAAAACCAATCAAAAAACACTTTAATGCATATTCAGTTTCATGCTTAGTGAGATTTTCTTGTCACATTTGCAATGAATGAGTTTTTTTCATTTCCATTTACCTGCAGAAAAGGGCCAATGAATAAAGGAAGGGACCTTGATGCGTCACGAGATGTTGCACTGCGTCCACATTTCAAAGAAAGTCTCTGTGTGACCTCTATGCCAAACCTCTTGATGTTAACGCAGCAAGCTTGAACTTCAGATTAAATGGCAGAGGTCTTCCAGAGAGTTCCCTGCCGCAGGATAGCATAATGCAAAATTTGCCCTACCGAAAGACGCAAAGTCTTAAAAGTGACAGCTCATATTTTGGAAGTCAGGTTAAACGCTTCGCATTGCAGTGGGACTTTAGAAAAACTGGAGACATTCACACAACAAAGGAAGACTGAGAAAAAGTCATTAGGACTCCCGCTTTTTAGCCAACGTTATCGATTTAAAACAGCGGAAACTGAAAATGTTCAGATCGGACGATAGGCTACGATGTCAACGTCGATTTCTTTAGCACGCAAAGACAGCGGACGTCGATCAAAGGGCTTTGCAATTCGATGAAGCGAAGCAACACAAACAACACGGAGAGCAAACGAGACATCAGATTGCGGCATTTTCACAGCAGGTTGTTGGAAGGTGTTGCTGCTTTGTCAGCCTGTAGTAGCAGCAACACCGGTCTCTTGCAAGGGTGCAGACGATTAATATCACGCAGACACAGCTGAGCCCAAAATTATTCCGACCCGGCGCAGACTGAGGTTTAAAGTAATCCTTTAAAGTTGCCGTTAAAATGAATCACCAGCACTTTGGTCAGTCTTGCTGTTTTAAAAGTGCTTATGAATAAATTTGACTTTCCTTGGCTTGAAGTCCCACTAGTGAACGGATTGCTGAAGTGAGACTGAAGAGTGCGATCAATGCCAATTCAAATCGCGCAGCTTTTTCTACGCTTTTAAATATTTCATCCGGTTATTTATTTTAAAGATTTGTGTTCTTTTAATGTGTATATTTTTTTAAAAAAAATAAATTTCCTCTGAAACTTTGTGAATTGTGCTGCAGAAATAAACTTGCACTCTTTTGCATAGCTGTTATATCGAGCGTTTTCGTGTGCCAGAGTCCTGACTTGAATCTTGACTTGAAATCTCACAAAAACAGGAAAGAATAGAGCGACGGCAAGACAACCTGCAAAACATGAAAAATCAAAAATACTAGTGGAAAAAATCAGCAACCATCAGAACTGATGTAATGGCACTAAAACCTATTATGTTTTCCATCGTATTAGGAATAGTCTAAATAAATTTAATTTCAGTTTTTGTTGCTTTTTTTTGTGTGTTTTTTTTTTTTGTGACGGCTGTGTGATTTCCAATCGGACTCAAGCTTGAATGAAGACAAATTGCAAATCTAAATTTGCCAAGAGTGTGAACAATTTCAACGGCGTGACCTTAATCGTTTTAAGAATTATTTTGAAGAAGCGAGGAGTAACTGGGAAGCTCTCGGAGGAGCTGCGAGCCTTCCTGTTGCTTGTGCCGCCGTTACTCGGAATTCGTTTCGTTAAAAAGGACAACAGCTGCTTCAGATGAGTTTGATGGTTTTAATTGATATTGTAATCAGTCCCATATGAGAAGGTCATTGTGACCCAGTGTGAATCCCACGTTCTGTAAAACGTCTCGGCTGACTTTACGTGCAATGATTATTGCTGTTTCTCTTAGTTTCTTAGGGGAACAGAGACCTTAGCCGTTGTTTGAGGTCCAAGTACATCAGTTGCAGGCGACATTTTCACTCTTTTCATCTTTGCGTCGCGTGTGTGTGAATAAAGCTGCACTGTTGTCGCGTCGCGATTGCGACGTTCCGCGTTCGAAAAATTTGATTACCTGTTTCAAAATGTGAACTATGAGAGGAACGTGCCACGTGAGCTCAGTGGGAGACTCAAAGCAATCCTGCTAAACGTCAAATGTGCACTGTCACTTTTTTTTTTTTTTTTTTTTTTTTTTACCCCGTTCTCTTTTTTCCATTTCAATTTGCTTCTTCCCGGATCTTCACCCGAGTCCGAGCCTCTCCCATCCTTTGACGGTCCCTGTTCGCCGTGTCCCCGTACCCGAGGGGCGCGCGCAGAGTCAGACACGGAGGCCAATTACGTTGCAGCTGTTGTTATGTAATTCATCATCCTGCTTCTTCTGGATTGGCTCACTCTGATGGACTGTGGAGAGGAGGAGCAGGGCTGGAGAGAGGGAAAATAAGTGGCAATTTACAAATGCTATCCTGAGCAGGAAAGAAGCACACAGAGTGAATGACTCTCCCACGAGCCAAGAGGTCACAAGGTCGTAAAAACCGATCGTTTCTGAAGCACGTCTACATCGTTGTGAATTCAGTCATTTATTGCGTAGACCGACCCCCATTCCCTGTCATTTTTTTTTTTAAACTCCCCACCATTTTGCCTTTTGTGCCTCGCTAGTTCACAAGTTTTATTTGTGGAGCGTTTTGCATGAGGGGGGAAAAAAAGCAAAAAATATTTCGGCAAGAACGTGCAAAACAAAACAAAAAAAAACAACAATCAGACGTAAAAAGAGAAATTGCTGCAGTTAATAGTGATAAAAATGTATTTGAATGTTGCTAATGGAACCAAAACACCACGGGCAAATCTAAACAGCTGCACACCGGACAGATTTTATTTATTAAAACTCATGGAATGTGACATTTTCCTTTCGGCTTAAACTGATTTGACTGGGATTCACTGGCTATAAGTACTTTTTTGAAAGGTCCTTTTGCCTGCATTAAATTATAGGAAGAAAATAATATTTTAATGCCTATTACGTGAAGGAAGTTGACATTTTCTGGGCATGTACGGCTTCGCGGCAAAAAACTATTAGATCCTTATAAGGTGAGAAGCAAAGTGCTTCAAACTGAATAAAAACCAAGGACAAAACAATGAAAAAGGGGAAATCTCAGAGATATTTTTGGGGAACAAGTAAGAAACAGTAAACAACACTGTACTATTGTATAGCAGAGCACATTGCTCCATTGTTGGGTTATCATAATCTCCATGATTCATTGTTGTGTTGCATAATGTCTGAAAGAAGAATTTGTTTCTCTATAATAACCGAGGACGTATTCAACCCCATACATACCCCTTAGTTTACATTCAGGTCACTGAAGGAACAGAACTTGTTATGAAATATTGTTTGCTTCTGAGCAAACAAACAAAACAAAAATCGGCATTAATCTAATTCACAATTCATGTAGACGTGAATTCACAATTCATGTAGACGTGCTGTACGTCGGTGACGCACCGTACATGTCATATGAAGGAAAATGTGGCTTGGTAGACAAGGACACCCTGTTGTATGGACAAGAAATGCGTTGCTTCTGGGGAGATGCAACCAATCAGAGCCAGGAGGACAGTCCCAGTGCCGTCAATCACGCTTGTGTATGCCCTACTCATTGTGCTGATTGCAGAGAAACAACTTCACATTACAGAAAAAGTCTTTTCCCGCCGTCGTCGGTGGCTACGCTAACTAGCCTGAGCGTTAGGGAAAGGATCTGCTGACAGGGAGAAGCTGAATTCTGATTGGCTGTCTCTGGCCTAAGCGGTGCATTACCGCCGCTCTGTGTAGGACCAAAGAGGACGGGAGGAAGCGGAGGAGCTCGTTTTTGTTTTTTCACAAATTTGTCTGTCTGTATTACACTGTCAGAAAACATCGTTCATAAAAGTTAGATATCGGAGATTTGAAGCGGTTTGTTTACACGCGTCACATGTCTCGTCTCTGTTGACAGGCCTCGCTTAGTCGATTCTCGCGTTGCAATTTGGAGAAATCGCGCAGCCAATGGATTTTAGAAGATGCTATGATCCATCAAATCTGAACTGCGTTTGACCCGCCTGAATATATCCATACGATGATCGACAGGACTTCACCTTATATAGCTGTTACAGTCATCTTTGTTGTTCTTGCTTTAGTTTCCCCCTGAACTCCGTGTTTCCCTTGTTGTTTGCTTTCTCATTAGTTCCACCAAGTTCCCGCTTGCTTCTTTCTTCCTCACAGGTGCAGCACAGTCAGTCAATTAGACTCAACCACTCATTGTTCCAGCTATCAGCTTTAGCAGCATGTCTGCTTCTGATTCTTTTCAATCGTTCGTTGCAGTCTCCTGGTTCTCTTTGTGTTCTCTCCCAGTTTGATTCTCGGGGGATTCTCATCGGCACGTTGAAATGTATTCAGTCTAGTTATTCAGTCCCTTCTGCAACCACTGGTCACAACATCGAGGCTGGCTGGATGATCTAAGTGTCCGCTGCCAACGCTTCGCACCAAATGCATTTTCACAGAAGCATATTCTTGCAAAACTTAATCAAATATAAATGTAAAGTGGCGATTAGGCAAAAACACACCGACATTTTTCACTTTAATGCGCACCATTAAAAAGACAGGCACTGCCCATCAGCGCGCGCACACTGCCTCGCGCACGCTCTCGCAAACATTTATGGCCGTATAAAATTTAACATCGCCGTAATACGACTCTGCATCCATCTCGCGCCGCCATTCACTCCAGACAGCCATATTTAAATCTAACAAGCTTCCCTGAGAACGAGCTCCTGGCTCCACCGAGGTTGTGCGAGATGTGTGTGACCTTAATCTCCCCGAACACAGATCACTGACTAACAGCGATCGGCTAATAACTCTGCCAGCTCTCTCATTAACCGCTCTCAATAACTCTGGTCTGGTGCCCACGGAGTCAGGGCCCCGGCCCAGACACAGGGGCGCCCCGCGTGTTCCCGCCCGTCCGCATGCATTTACAAACCACACGCTCGGGGAGGGATATTCACTATCCAGGCTAAATACTGACAGGCAGCATTTGAGACCGAATTCAATGAAAGTGCGAGGCTCCAAAACTCCCTTTAATCTGGAAATCGCCTCATTTCATTGCCGCAGAGTATGCAAACAAGCATACCTGCTTGTCATCGGCTTCCTGCAAGTCACAACTGAGACGCTACTTCCTTCTTGATGCTGCAACGCCGACTCAAGAGGCACGAACCTCATCCCACATAGGCTCTTCGGTTCAGATCAGACGGCGCAGCTGAGTGGGGGAGAGTCATTAAAATCTAACTCAGAGCCACACAACGAAGGAAAGGAAAATATATATTTTTTTTGTACAGTTAATTATCTCTGCAATCTGCTGTCCAAGCCCTTGGGATACGTCTTGTGGAAATGTAATGAAATAAGAAGAGTGAGGATATGAATCACGCCAGATATGTTTGTAGCCAAGCAGGGGAGGAAAAAAACCAAAAAAAACATTGCGACATCTATTACTGCCAAGCAAATATTTGTTGTGTTCTTAACTAATATTTCTTGGTAATTACAGCTGAAAAAGTGGGAAGAAAAAAAAAAATACATTTTTTGTTCATACAGGGAATTTCTTCATTCAGGGTGTTTGCTGTTTCAGTTCGTGTCAGCAGCTGAAAAGGCTGTCATCTGAAGCCCGCGAAAAAAAAACAACAAAAAAAAACAGCTTCAAGTTAAAGTTTTGGAATCTCCAACCTGGGAGTCGCCAACTCAAGAGCACCTCACTGCAAAACAGGGAAAGTGTTTGCGAAGGACAAGGACCTTGTTGACTCTCTTTGAATGGTCGCTCTGACTCAGTGGATTTTTTTCTTTTCTCTCTGTATTTTTTAAAATCTTGACAAACGCGATCCTGCCAGCCTCGTTTGTGCGTTGGGTTCTTCACGACGCAACAACATGGTATTTTGTTGTTTCCAAACGCTTCCTTATAGGAAAACTAAATTGTTTGTGGTTCTGTTACAATGTCCTTGGAAAAAAAAGGAAAAGACGGTATAATTTTTATTGCGGCATTACGGTGCTACGTTGTGTGCTGGTCACCATCTGTTTAAGTAGATGTGACATTTGAACCGTTTCTTTTCTCTGGAAAAAAAACCCAACTAATATTGATTTTTCTTTTGTTTGATTTTGTTTTGGGGACAGTAGTAATTCATTTTCAAGTCATTTTCTCCGAAAAGTAATTTAGGCAACAACAACAACAACAACAACAACAAAAAATGACTCAGGCTATTATTTTGGAATGGTGAGCATTTTAAACCTTCCTGAAATCTTTGGTAAATTTGTGAATCAGCTCATGCTTACATCAACCTCCTAAAAATCATATTCCTGTGTGAAGTCTTTGACTCGGTAAGCAGATAAAAGAGTCCAGGCTCCTTTACAGCTCTTTGTCGTCAAGTCTTTTGCTTGCACTCACTGTTTTATTGGCTGGATAGGCTGCGTGTCATTGGCTTAGCATAAACAGCCGAAGGTTTTCGCAGCACCGGTTGCGCGGAGAACTTTAAATGCGGACTGGATAATCCTGTGCAGGCAGTGATTTTTATCTCTGAGCCCTGTGAAATGTTCAAATTCTTAGCGATGAATTATGTAGCAGCTTGAAATGAAAAATGTGCCTGGACTATAAACACGAACCTGTTACAGGAATGGCGGTTTTCTCTGCCAGTCTGACGAACAAGCGACTGGGAAAAAAAAAAAAAAAAAAAAAAAGAAAAGACAAATCTTCCATAATATTCCCATCAGTCCAAGGACTGACAGGTCCCTCGTCATTCACCTCTGGGTGGGGGGTGTACACTCAGACTATAACACTTTGTTCGGGTTCTAAATGATTTTATGTCCTGGGTGTAATGAGCCGATGTGTCAGATGCATCTCTGCCGACCTCGGTTCTTCAGGAGAAGAAGTGTCTGGCGTGGGGCCATGTTGGTAATCTTTATGGCAATTTTAATAACTCTCATTATGCCGCCGTTCCGCCGCTTTTCACAGTGACTCAGAACCTGCTGACAGCAGCAGCTGGCTCGCAGGCAGCAACTGGCGGACTCATTATTTCACAATCTAGATCTTTTATTTACCTTCAGTTGCCATTCACGGGCTCCGTGGGAGCTAATGGGAATGTTTCTAGCGTTCAAGCAAAATGCAGAACAAGAAGGAATTGGGGCAGCAGTAAAGTGCCCTGACCGCTCCGAAATGAGGTGGCGTCAATTTGCAAAGCCCTGCGTCAGATGGTTAGGTTGAAATAAAAATTATTATTATTATTATTATTATTAGGGGGGGGGGGGTTTTGCCACTTTTACATGTTAAAAATACTGTTGTGTTTAGCTTTTGGAAATGAAAAACTCTTGAACATTTGGACAAACTGTCCAAATGTGTCTAGTCAATAGAGCATTCTTACGGTTAAGTGAACCACAAGTGGGCGCAGTTAGTTTAAACACATTCCCCACGTTCATGTTATATAAGACTTAAAATGTATGCCATTCTTTTATGTAAAATGTATACATTTGTTGTTAGTTTAGTCATTTAATAGCCAGTGAATGCTGAACAAAGAACCGAAAACGAATTAGTGTGTTTTTATCAGTCAAAATCAAGAGTTGCCATGGATTTTAATACCGTACCAAATCTCACAGTATTTATTATTGCTCAATTGGTTTCTGCTCAATTGAGGCAACCGAGTTCTAGAAAGCAATTGGGCCAATTGATTTCCAGTTGATTAGAAACCGATTCGTCAATTAATTGGCCAGAACACATCCCTTAGTCCTAGAGATTTGGTAAGGGATAAGTATTGTGGGCAGTGGTAGATCTTTCCTATGACATCACCATGGAAACGTGGGTCGTCTCAGGCTGTTGAGATTGTTCTTGGGCGTCCTGAAGCCTAACTAGCGTCTCGACACTCTTCTCCAAACCCTACAACACAGATTTCAATGAAAATGTGTTAAGTTAATTTTCTCTATTACTTTTCGAACAGTCACGAGATGGAAAGCGTCTCAGATTCGACGTTAGACGTTCTTAGATATCTATAACTTCTCCTCGACAGATGAATCTTTCCTGTCTTGCCTTTTCTCATTTTTCCACACCATCACAGCAGCCAGCTGGGGAACCTGCGTCAAACAGCAGGGCGTCCTCTCCCCGTTGACAAGACATGCAAATTAGCAATGAGAAGCATGTTTACGGTGCCGCTGACATGGTTGGTTGTCTTCCACAACATTCCTGCCAACCCGAGTGTTGGGAGGTCAACCACATTGCCCATGTCAAGAACTGTCAGCAGCTCCAGTAACGATAGCAACCCTGTCATTTCGTAAAGAATAATGCTTTTTATATAAATGTCCATGACAGGTATACTGGATTAGCTTAGCATAAGTCTCATTCAGGCCATGTTTCAACCATAAGAGTTCAGGACATTTTAGAGTTACCCCCTAATTCCAACTGGAAAAGTAATATTTCGTCCCTAAACACTGTGAACTGAAAACGGTGACACTGCATTGCAGAATAAGTTTGATTCTAATCAGAACCATCTTCGTTGGACCGGGTTTGCCTGCAAAAGAAACGGAATCTCATTTCAGTGTCAAACCCTCTCTGTGCGCACACATTTGGTATAAATGTACAAACTTTAGAATAAGCGAAGTGAAAGATAAAAACATCAATGTATGGCCGTATGTGTCATAATATGATTCAGAGCATGGAAGGCAGCTGAAGGGTGGATCCGTGGGGGCATTTGGAGGACAGTTGTAAATTGCGGTAGAAGTCTCTAAGGAACCCATTTCTGTCTAATTTGAGAAACGTGTTGACCAGCAGAATATCACATAAATAGAGATAGAGTTCAAGCTTTCTTGTATTTGAAGCAGTGGATGTACAAGGACTATGACACACAACTCAGTCACACGCAAGAGAAACAACTGCCCTTTGCTGCTCTTGGGCATCTCAAGAGTCCAACAGCTTTTAATCTCCATGTAATAAACACACACCTCCACACGCACACGCACACACACATATGCAAATAATTTATCTGTTTCAAGGACAGAACAAACTTGCTCTCCGATTCCATCAAAGTGACCTGTCTACTTTGGTTGCAAATGCATTCTTGATTTAATAAAGTCAATTATGCGTTTAGGATACCATCTTGAGCAATGCTTCATGTTGAGCAAAACTACCCTGGCATATTGAGGCAACCGGCTTCTCCATATGGTTTCCCTGAATCGCCATTGACACATGAGAAAAAGATACAAAAAACCCCCCAACTCTTCCCCCTACACACACGCACACACACACACACACACACACACACATTGCTCTGATGAAAACTGAAAGTTTCAGCCACGCCCTTTTGTTTCTGCTGTCCCAGCGTACATGCTTTGAAAGCATGACTTGTGTGACGTGAAAGGACAAAAATGCAATAGCGGGAGTTTATGGTTATGTTTTGACCAATAAATTATTATGTGTCAGTTTTAGACTCGCTTATAATGTGAACAAAGGCAGGGATCCCTCACTGATGACCAAACCTTTTTCAATGATGACAAGATTCAATAGAAACCGTCCGGTTTGGTATCAACTTGTGAAGGAATTGCAATGAAAATGGAGCCAACTAAAGAAGTCCACTAAGTAAAAGTAGTATGTTTTTAAATTGCGAGGTATGTGAGGTTTGGGTTTCATATGGGTTAGAGTTTTCATCCTTTCCTTGAGGTTCATTTGCATCCCTCGCATCTTTGTTTGTTCGTTTATTTATTTGTTACTTCGTGTCCTTGTGCTTTCAGGATTTTGTTCCCTTTGATCATTATTCTTCTTCTCCCTCATTTTACCATTCCGGTAAAGTCCCAGTCCAGTTCTCTTTGTCAATTAGTCACAAAGGGAATTGCTCCCCCATTCACACATGCTGTCTTTCACCTGGTTTTCCTCTGCACTCACTCTGCCTCAGCTGCAACCCATTTGCCCCTGATTGGTTGTCCAGGTTGCTTTTCTTTCCTCATACACTCGCCAGTCCTCACTGTTCTTTGCTCGGTTCTCCATTACATCACCCTGGTTGCACCGTCTTCCCAATCTTTGTAAGTGTTTTCAGTTCATCGAAAAACACATCTTCGTCATATGTCCGCCTCTGTTTCGACAGATATTTTGAACATCCAGCTCACAAGAAACTCGCACACACGCCGTATAGAGAATGCGTCTCTTTTTAGAAGACATGGTCTTCTCAATGTCAGTCGCCTTATCGCTTAGGTGATAAGCTGCATTGCCACGTTGGTGGCAATGCAGCCACCAACGTGGCTGTATTTATTTACTGTTAACAGCAAATAAATACATGCTTTACCAGTCACAGGGTAGCTTAGCTTATTTATGACAAAGTAGCAGAACAAATGGAAAAGCGAGGCATAGGATGTTCTGTAGGAGTCTGACAAGTAGCTTTAAAGCAACATCCTTCGCATTGCTAATTTTACAATGTTTAAAATGTCACTGCAGTAATCATATCTTAAATAGATAATTGCGACATGGCAATAAAACAACAACAACAAATTGGTTAATTTAAAACAATTCTACTTTCCGAGCCTTCTTAACTTCCTGTAGGGGCTGGCTGTGCTACGGCTAGCTTACGGCTCGCTTACAAGAATACAGGTAGAGGTTTGGTTTTCCAAACTGTTTTTCTTTATTTTTTGTTTATTTACGTCCTCCATAACAGAGCTACAGCAGCGTATTAAGGCTGTTGTAGATAAATAATAATAAAAAAAGAAGTTAATTTCTATCCAAAAACTCAACTTTTGAGATTTGTCCCAGAAATTTTCTGGAGAAAAAAAAATGTGATTTTTTTTTTTTTTTTAAGTTTTAAACTCAGGAATTTGCAAGTTTTGTCTAGAAAGTCTCTGAGATCGCAAAACTTAATTTCAACATTTATTTTTTTCTCTTGCAAGTTTTCAATCTCCAACATCTCTAAGATTTTTTTTTTTCTGTTACATTTTTATTTATTTAAAAATTTCGGAGTTTCTGGCAGAAATGTGCTCCCGTGTTTCTATCCACTGTGGCCCTAGCACTCAGTCGCACAGAGCCACTGCTGCCTTTCTGTAAAAGGGTTTCCAAAGAGTTGCAATGTCCTCCAGCCACCACCAGGGGGTTCGGTCCACGTTCTTCCTTCTCTGAGGCTTCCACGTTATATCCGGCTCTGTGCATCTGCTGTTTGGATTTTTTCCTCCCGTTTCTGTGCACAAATAAGTCCTGGGGAGGGGGGGAAGTGTCCTGGGTGAATAATACAAAACCGAAAATATGCACCATAACATTGGTCCTTGGAAGTCCTAATTATTAGAATTAGAATACATAATAGCCCTTCGGGGAAAAAAAATACATGAGCATTTAGGCTACGAGGCAAAAGGCCTTCAGTTGTTTGTTGTGTAATTAAGGACGACGCGGCTCCTGCAGCTAAATGACTCTCCTCCTCCTCCTCCTCCTCCACTTCCGCTCTTCCTCTCCTCAGTGCTCGGTGTAATCTCCGGCCTTAATGAAGGCACGCGCGGGTCCGCGCGCCTCTGCGAGCGCGCGCATTTTCAGTGAAATCCCTTTAGCTGGAAGGGCACGCTGCGTTAGCATTGGAGGCCCTCATCACGAAGAAGCTAAATATAGAAGTCATCATGTTCGGCTTTCAGGGCCCTCCTCCGCCGCCCCTCTCGTGTATTTTCGCTTCCCTTCTTCTTCTGCTTTTCTGTATTAACCGCACCAGCGGTTTTCTTTTCCTAAAGTGCTTTCCGGCCTGACGGCCCGTCCTCACCGCCGCCCTTGAGAAGGTTGCTCGCATGTTTCATTCTTCTCCATTTTGTCTGTCTCCAGCCAGTGGGGAGAGGAGGGGAAGAGGAGCAGAAAAAAAAAGATGGAGAAAGAGAGAGAGAGAGAGACAGAGAGAGACAGTCCCCTCCTGATTGAGAATGATTAAAAGCAGCGGGTTGTCGCACCCTGCCGGTACTGATGACACGACGAAATTAGAGCGCGTTAAAGACAGGAAGTGGAGCGGAGCGGAGGGAGACCGCGCGACCGCAACCCGAGACCTACTTCCACAAACTGAACGTGGACGAGGCGTCTCGCGACACTCCACGTCACTTGCGTCATTATACGCCAAGTGACCTCCTCATTATTATTATCATCATCATCATCATTATTATTATTATTATTGGCACAGAAACGGATCCAGGATCCCGTTAGAAACGACGTGCTCTGTGACACTGATATCGCTCCGCTTCATCCACGTCTGTTTACGCACCAACTGGTGACGCACCAATAGCTCGTGGCCGCACGCGTTGGTGCCGTTAAAGTTAATGTCTTACTGAAAGCGGTCAGAATTAGCTATGATCACGTCCGACTTAAATGAACAAGCCCAGTTCCATCTGAAGGCCACGATGCGACTGCCACCATATTTTGCTGTAAGTATTTAATGTTTGTGAAAAATATTCTAAGGATCAGAACAAATCTTTCCACAGTAAAAAATATATTATGATTAAAAAATGAATCCAAACAAGAACAGTATATTCAGTACATGAAGGAGCTTGAAAACAAAATCAGAACTATCTAGTCCATTGCAGGATTAAAAGCAACAAAAATCTATATTTTTAAACAGATGTATCTAGTTTTCTTCACTCTCCCTGCCATGCTTGGCATCATTTCTTGTCCAATAGTGATTTTGTAACATCAGTGTAGGTGCATAAACTCCATGTGGATGTTTTGCAGGTGCTATCCATCTTAGTAGCACATACATTACGGAGCAGCTTTATGAGCTTTGTTTTGTTGTTGTTCTGCGAAACAGAGGAAGCAGCCAAAAGGCCTCGAGCTCACAACGTCTGCTGCGGAAAATGTTCCTGTCTTTCAAACTTCGTCTCTATTTCCGACGTACAGAGAATGCGAGGCGGCGTCGGCAAATGTGGAACATGGTCGGCGCGACGCGAGTCGCACGTTTCTGCAGCTCCGTCGCGGTGACTGTAAGGCTCTGAGTGGCTTTCACGGCCAGATTCTGTCCGAACTTTGCTCCGTCGAATGTGGAGAAGCGTCCAGCGCTCGATAGACATTTAAGCTGCGGGTTTCTTCCACTTTCCTCCTGACTGATTGCTTTATGCAATGCGATGATGATTATTATCCTTTACAACCTCTTCGCAAGCGATTGATTTGAGCTCGGGAACGCAAATGAGCAGATGTCAAGGTAATCCCACAAGGGCGACTGAACATTATTTGCAAGTAATCAGTCTATAATTAATGTTAGGCGCATGTCCCAAAAGGCTGAACTCTGAAACCGAATTAAAAGTTGCTCTGACACGGGAGAGTACACTTGTGTAAATAGGATGCCAGAGTTTTGTTTTGTATATTTGTTTTCCTCCAACATATTTTACTTGCCTTTCATTTAAATAATCTCATTGAATCTCGTTGTCCAGTTTCTACCTCCGTTTTGTCCGTTTTGCTTTAATGAGGATTTATCTTCCTTTAGGATGTTTTTTTGTAGCTTTTCCATTCAAACTGAACTTGGAGTATGCCATTTTGTTCTGAGGTATGAAAGTGTGTCATTGGTAACACTTTCAATTTACAGACGTCACTGTGCGTCACTGCAAATGACCCAATTGGTTTCCAGCCACAGGAGTTGATCAAAGCCTGATTTCTATCATCTCTGCTGTTTACTTAGTTCTTAATATAAAAGGTATTTTTTTTTTAATCAAGCATTCAGGCTGCCGTTTTGCATGTTCTTTTCATGTAATGTCAATCTTTAAAACTGCTGGTCTGGACACATTGACACGTTCATTCTCATTATTGTGAAGTCTGTCTTCTGGATTTAATCTTCTTAAAGCCATTTTATGGTTTTATTGCCAGTTTCCATTTGCTCCCATGTTACTATTGTTGTTTTGGGAGAATCAACTGCCTTTGTACTCCGTGACAGCAAATGACGACTAGACATTTATTGACGTTTCGGATTTGCTGGATTTCATATTCGACTCAGAAAGAAAGCTTTTTAACCGTCAGCAAACAGATGTGAACATTGATGGGCCATAAGTCATTTTGGGCAATGATGCTAAGAGATGAAGTTTTGCCAAAAAAAGAAAAAAAAAAAGAACTGAAAACAGGTGCAAAGAGAGAAGATCTGGAGTTAGACTTCATAATGACATTATTAACAGCAGAAATTCAAACATACAAAAGAAAGTATTTTTTTGTATTAAACATGTGCAGTTGCATGTTGCGACATTGCACTGCTGAGAGACGCCACGATGATGAAACCGCAAGATGTGATCCAGCGAGATTCGGTATTTATTTCTGCACTCCACTGTTAGAGTGACTTTTGGGGGTTTTTTTGTCACACTTACATATTTCTTGCTGTTCATGTAAGACAAAAGATCAAATGATGATTTCATTTATAAAGGGGTAAAAAAAAAACAACAATCAATTGATGGATTATTGCTGCTGCTCAGCTAGAACACGGGTTATTACAGTTATATTCATTTTAAAACACTTATTTTTTGTTTGGATTTAGTCATTTTCAAGTGCTTATTAATTAGAATAGCATTACTTTTTTTCATTTAGTTTTTCTTTTTATAGAACAAGTGAATGCTACTAGTTTATATGTCCGGCCGTCTGCTAGAGTAGCGAGTCTGCAGTCCGCTTCTCGTCAAATAGCAAACTAGCTAAAGGTTTGAAAAAATGGGATTGTTTCTTTTTTTGTTGTTGTTGTTCGTAAGACTCTTCTGATGCTTTCTACCAGCTAATTAAAAAGACTTTAAACTATACCGAAGATAAAGTCATACCGGTAAGCCGTATACCTAAAGTCGGCAAAAACAGTCACGATAAATGGGGCGTAAACCGTCTAGTTTTTAAACCGGTTCGGTTTTGATTTACCAGTCTTCCCCAACAGCTCTGTCTGTGCAGGAAGCAAGCTGACAGACAGCCGTGAACCTTTGGGGAGGAACGCTTATTTCAGCTTTTCAGGGACGCCACATCTACATTCCTCTGCTGCCAGCGCAACCTGTTCAGCGTTAACATTTAAGCTGTTGCCCACCTGCAGGCCAAGAGAAGAACACGATCCTCATTGTGTGATGACAAATAAAGAACAGCTTCCGCTGCGTTGTTAGTCTCGCAGAAATAGCGATAACTATTTTAGAGAACTGTTCAAGAGGGAAAAACCCGGGGCGCTCACAAAAAAAAAAGCCTGCCAACTCGACGCTTCGAAATGTGATATCGTGCCTCGACGAGAAGTCGGTCCCTCAGAGGCGTCGTGCATTTCGCTCTTACGTTCCGTGACCAGTCTGTCTTTTTTACACAATCGCTCCCGGCGGACATTTGATGTCGGAGCAGCGTGTACCCGTCAAACTGCCGATACCCCACCCATCGCTGCATCCTCTCTCTCTTAGAGAGTGGATCACTGTGCTGAGAGGCACAGTGCCGGGCCTCCCTCATCCGCGGAGGCCTGCTCTAGTGTGTAAATACTGACCGATGGCTTCGCGCCGCCTCGTCTTGTGAGCCCCGTTTTACTCAAGATGTAGAGACGCAATTTCCTTTGCAGCATTTGTAATGTGGAAGGCAGCAGCTGGCGCACACAGTGATGCGTATCGCATTAATATGAAACACGGAATCTGCTTTTCAGAGATTTCATAGATGCTGTGGGCGTTTCACTGCTTCACGGCTTTCTGCCGTGCAAAGCCAAAGCCCACTGACACATCTGTGGACAAACACGTGAACTTACTGCAGCTACAATTGAAGGACCGACAGATTCACAATGCCTTGAACGCTGCTCAAAGCCAGTGAATGTTTTTGCATCCAAAACATTTTTTTTCTTAGGATTTTATGGAGCTAAAACAGCCTCAACGTGCACAAATCCACAAAGATGCACAAATGCGCAGAACGAGATTCATTTTATGAAACGAGGAGCACGAGGGCGAAACTAAAAGTTGCATGAGATAAATTCAGAATCACGTGACTCGAAAACTTTTTTTTTTCACATCGCGAGTCGCGAGAAAGACGATGACAGGAAGTAGACGAGGATGGCAGCTTGTTTAAAACTGTCATAGAATCGCATAAATAGCAATAAAAGGCATCGCAGCTCGCGTAAAGTATCAAGATGTGAAATAGACATGGCAGTATGAAGACCTTTTTGCAAGGCGCTGTCAGTTCACCTGTGTTCGTTTTCCTTTGGCATCTGATCTCACGCGGTGCATTGAGGAACGCTTTTGCATCCGCGCCTTTCATAACTTCCAGCTCCATCAAAAAGTAACACAGTCCTTGTACGCAATCCTGGACCCATTCTAAATAAGCACCGTCTGAATTGCAGCAGTTCATTTAGCAGGCAAGGGAAGATAATGTTTAATCTGTAAATGAAAAGATGGTAATCTGTTATGTATGCTGATGACTGGCAGTCCCAGCTGGGTCTGCTTTCCTATTCATAGAGTAGAAACGGAGCCTCTTCGCCCCAGGCCATTAAGGGTGTGATTTACACAAGCAATTGGTGTGTCTCGACGCACCGGTTGTAGGCGCACGAGTATGCATGGGCACGCATTGGAGACAAGGTGTCAGAAAGCAGGATGTTCAGACCATAACCTAGGACCCGTGTGGGTGTATAATGCAGGTGTGACTTCTAAAAGAGTCTTGCAGAATTTGAAATATTCACCGCGATGTGAATATTTAGACTTGGAGCACCAAAAAGGGAAGGCTGAAAAGACGTTGGATATACATGTTCTATATTTAATGTTAAGTTTACCAATCTGATATTTACCCTCCTCCGGTCTTAGCATGACATTCAGGAGGCGAAGGAGAGGGAGTCTCCCGTCAGAGCATCAGTTCCTGAAACAACGCACATGTAGGGTCCAAATGACCGCAGAACTTTCGCGGGTTATACGGTTGGTGTTTCAAAAAAGCCAATTGAACACACAGTAGCCAAATTGTCACCGTACCGTTGTTTTAAGTTTCACGGCAGTTTGTCCTTTCACCACTTTGTAGCTCAATTTGTCCCCTTGTGTTGGCATCTTTACCCATGCTACACGCCTTTCAGTCCAAATTGGTTTTTATTCGTTAATGTACCAAAAGCGAGGTCTCAAATTTAGCCTGGTTCTCTGTGTTTAATTGCGACCTTATTAAATTATGAATCACCCTTGATGAGCCACAAATTCTGGTTCAATTTCACGAGTCTGAAGAATCAATAAACCTCTAAAACGGAGCCTGTGTCACAGGAAGTAGGTGAAATAACAGAAGGAGGAGATATGGGGGGGGAATTGTTTTGTTGATGGAACTTCTTCAATTTACTGAGTTTAAATTAATCTGGCGTTTAATTACCCGCTGCAGTTTTTGTTCGATGGCGTAAGAGACGTCCAGAAGTACTTAGTATCCATTAGCAAACGCCACATTACTGTGAAGGAATTCTCGATTTGAGTTAATGATGACAACATTGCTTTTTAAATAATTGGTCGTTAAAGTAAAATGAACTCTTTTAGACCCTCTGCGCACATCCGTGAAGAAACTCATACGTTAGAGGTGGAGATAGTTGGTTTAACGTGCAAACAAAGGTATTTGTTGCCTCATGAGGCGATTGTGTCACATGCAATAAAGCCTCCAAGAATGAACGCTTATATGATTTGGTTTCTTACTTAAAGCATGAGAGACCTTTACTGCTCTCTGTAGACCTTTTCGCGGCACGGAGCAAAAGAAAGCAGTCACCTGCTATTAAATGCTTGTCTTCATCACATCTCAGGTGCCCTTAAGTGATTTCAAGAGAGACATCGCAGCCCAGAAAGATGGATAATAGCAGCTGTTGGACTTTTATTGTTGATTAATAATATATTTTCACCACTGCACAAAGCTGCTTTGTCGATGGTGCCATCGCTCGTCTGAAATCACGAGCTGTAAAAGTACTACGCAGATCATGCTACGAAAACACTATGGCTTTAAGTTTCACATATTACCCAGTTGATTTTATTTTTGAACGAGAGATAAACACAAAAGTAGAACGGGATGCTGAGGGCAGACATTTGTATTCGGTCCTCTGTACCGAAACCAAGACATGGCCTTCAACTGAAATTAACAGGCTGGGCAAGAGGAATGTTAATCAGATCGACAATCAATAGGCCTGTGGCAACTCGAGAGAAGCAGCTGAGAGCCGCGGCGCAGGTGGAGAAATCCGTTGACGCGGGCGTGTCCTCGTCCTACCCGCCACAAATCTGGGTTTTTGCACGAGTGACTTGGAAAACAAAAGCCAGTTTTGAGTTGTAATTTACCACAAGCAACGGAGAGGACACAACAAACCGGCGGGACAAAAGGTGCTTTGGTCAGATGAGACCAAAAATGTTACGTCATGCATCACATGAAGACCCTGGTGTGGCTGGAAACTAATAGGGCACATCAACCTGAATCCACCGTCGCCATTGTAAAAGATGGTGGTTGCAGCGTCATGGTCCTGGTCATGTTGGGGCCAGCAGTTTATTTGGATTTAAAGTGACAAGAGACCCTAAAACAGCTCATTCTGAAAGGATCTCAACGTAGGCAGAACTGAACAAACTCATTATCATAGAATAATTTGGAGCAAAAAATGTAATTAACATATTCTGTATAGCGGATGGAGCATTTCCTGACCTGTTCTTAGGCACCATAACGGGTCACCTTTAAAGAAGATTATTACAACAGCGTTGACTTCACTGGGATCTACCACGTTTTGCAGCAGAAAAGTGGTAAATCCACATCAGAACCGCACAACATATTTACGTGTATACTGACAAGTCACAACACAGCCACCCAAACAGAACAAGTACGCTTTCTGTTCTCTAAATGTCACGCCTCACGAGTTCAGTAAACACAGCGTGCCAGATTTCGACACTGTACGACCGTACCACCGAGACCGTCCACAGACACATACTCTCAGCCGTCCATTAAGCGGCGTGTCGGATATCCAGCCATGAATTTAACCACCGATTATGGAGTGCTTCCGTTCGGGGAAAGAGAGATCCATCGATCGCTGTCTCACAACATAAAAGAGAGTATCGATGCCATACCCCAGGAGGATCTGTGTGAGACATCCATGCGAAGAAGAATCACACACCGCAGAGGAATGTGACCCCGGCTGTTCCCCGTAGTATTTGTTTCCTCCACTGGATGGAGTCGATTTCTGTTCTGTCAAACTTGGCATTACGCTGCGAGTACCCCGGGAGGCTTCTCCTCTTGTTAACAAGGAGGAGATGTTACAGCAAATATGCATTTAACAAGGGTGAAATTCGCCCCGCGCGCAAGCCTCCACTCTGTCATACTCTTTGCTCTCGGTTATCCAGATCACCTTCGCCTCCTCCATCATTCCGGATGATGATGTTTTGGGTTAGCTGCCTCCGCTTTCTCGCTCTGCTGCAGGACCAGTGAGGGAAACCTGATCTGAATCCGCCGGGCTGGTGAAAATAAGGAATATGATAATCACCAACATTCTGACCCGCACCGCCTCATTCAAATTCACCGCGATGATGGGATTGAATTTCTTCCATCCTGGGCTGTGAGATGTATTGAATACCCATGCAGCCTTATGCAAGGGGGAGGAAAAAAAAAAAAAACCCATGAGAAAAAAAAATCACTCGAATCAAAAGTAATTGCTTTAAAAGAACTCCAGTATGAAATTATTATGCCATAAGATCAAAATGATTTATCAGCAGGGCCCGTAACGGAGGTGTTGCAACATTCTTAAAAACAGATACGTTTCCCAGATACATCTAGGGAATCTAAATCCATACTGAAAACACCTGCAAGGTGCGCCCGGGCTCCGAAAGCTCCAGCCAAATTTATTAGTCTGTTGTGAGGCAAATAAATAAATAAATAAATAAATAAATATGCTAAGCATTGTGCCCACAAGCGAGGAGCATGATTCACTTTTCATGTTCCGCGTCCCCAGTGGAACATTGGCTTATGAAGTGCTCCCCCATAAAATGTCTGCCGCTATGCTGTTCTGGGAGCCTGCGGGGCAAAATCTGGGGAGATTATTTGATCTCCTCAGACTTCCAATTTCCTCCCCTACAGGACTGAAATAAACTTGGAAATGTGTTTTTAAGCTGAGCACCAATCGTGACATAATGTGTTTTGTTTTTGTCTCGACGTTCTGATGTCTTCTATATGCTCAGCGGTTGGTCCGAGGGAGGAGGAATATTGTCCCTTTGACGATGTGCGTGGGACTGGCCATCAACTCAACGTGCAACGTTCGACACAAAGGGGGCAATTTCGAGGAGACAAGGGGTGAAAATTGTTTACTCATCTGCAACCGCGCAGAGCTTTCACGGCGCGCGCCCAACAGAAAGTTAAGAGCAGTTGCGGCGCTTCCTGTTTTGTCTCGCGAGTGGAAGAACGCCCGTCAAGGCCTCCTGTCAGAAACTTCTGATGGAGTTCGAACAGTGACATGTTTCAGACCCGTAATCAGTCACGATATGACAGGGAAATTACCACCTTCCCCCAAGAGCAATCAGTCAGTTCTTGTGCCAATCAGCTCATCTGACGCTCACACAAATAGACACGTCAAAGCCCCCCCCGACTCCCATCCCCATCTCCCTGCCCCCGCCGTAACACGCCAGCTTTTTGGCGTCTCCAGTTCTCAGGATGAAAACGGAGGCTTTGTGCTCGGTGTGAAAACGGCGCGCACGTATCGTCTCCTTGAGTTGGAGCGCAAATCTCGGACCACGTGAAGCTAACCCACGTCTTCGAGGCCCAGCCCAGACGCGGGTCGGACCGATCAATCGGGGGAAGCGCAGATAATCATGTCCCGGCTTTTTGGAGCCGTCCGACATGTTAATGGAAACGGCTCATTTGGTGAGAGGCACAGCTGTTGGTGTATTTTGAGGTGACGCCTCAAACAAGCTGCTTCCTGGCACGACATTTGGAGAAAGAGAAGGATTGTGGAGCTCGTCAGTGCTGTGCACTTTGGCATTTCACCTTTTGTTTGTAATAATTATGTGGATGTATGAACAGCGATGATGAATCCAAGCAACGTACTGTTCAAGAGGAAGAACAGGCGGAGCTCGAATCTTTCGACTCTTTAGGCCACGTATCCTGCATTATACATGCATTGGGTATAATGCAAACAGCACCAACAGAGATGCAATAAGTTCATAGCAGGTGCGCGAATGATCTAATCGTCTTAACTGTTGATTCCAGAAACCCGCATTGTTAGCAAAACCCCAAAACAAAATTCCGCCTCGGGGCCCCCCATGGAGCATCTGGTCGGAAAAACTGCAGTAGGCCAGACGCTTTGTACTCCGCCCTCTGAAAGGTGCTGGATGAAAAGCGAGGGAGTGGAGAGCGAGTTGTTTTAGAGAGACTGTTCCACGCCGGCAAGCCCCTGGGAAGACCTTGAAAACTGCTCAATCACAGCTCTGATTACAGGAGCGGGGAGGGGAGAGAAAGACCAAGACGGATGGAAACAAGGAGAAGGAACGATGTGACGACAAGAGAGGGGATGAAGGGACGAAGCTCAGGGGAGAGCAGAAGTGATGGAAAAGAAAAGTGCGAGAGAGAGAGAGAGAGAGAGAGAAGAGGATGGAACATAAACTAGTGATAGTTGATGAAAGAGTGGCATAAGGTAAACAAGACGGACTCAAAACAAGCGCTGGGGGGAAAAAAACATTCTTAGTCTCTATTTCTTCTCTACAAACAGAGGTAGAAGGTTCAGTAGAAACTGATCCACTTGATAATCAGCGCTCTCCGTAACTCCTTTATGAAGGCCGCACATACATTTGCTTTTTTTTTTTTACTGTAAATGCCTCAGCTGATTGAGGTTTAAATCAATTTGCATGGCTTACATTGGAACCTCCTCTGTGCTGTGGATCATTATCAGGTCCGGTAGCTAAACTTTCACATCCGTTATTTAACGGAAACTTAGCAAACTTCAATTGATTCAAGGGAAGCCGTTTGTTTGTTTCTGCAGATCTTTTATGTTCTGTTATCCATGTCGTGGGTCTGAATAAGGTGACGATTGTGTCTCTGCAGGATTTTGTGGATGGTGTTGCAGAGGCATGTGGTGACTTGTGTTGTTAACGGTGGAAAAAAAAAAGAACTGTGTCCGGCATTAATGGCATTGATGTTGTTTGTGGGATTCATGGACAGGGTTTTCATGCGCCGTCACAAAGGTTAGTCCTGGGGTCCCCTCTTTGTCAGTGGGGCTACAGGACGGAGTAGCGCCAGAACTCACCAGCTTTCAGATGAGCTCACAAATTCAGTGAACGTAGATACTAATTTTCCCCAACGCCCTTCTGCGCCCGTTACCTTTGCAAACGGGACATGGAGAACAGGATTGATGGAGAAGAAAAATGAGTGATTGAGTGAAAAAACTGACTCTGCATTTCGCTGCTCGTGGAAACATGTTTAGTGGGGAGATGTGGAAGTTTCTCATCGTGCAGTGATGAGAAAAACAAGTACAGCAATTTTAAAACTTGGGGAATGTTTTTATTGTCATTGTTACAACCCGTTCCATCAACCAGAACATCGGCACAGTTTAGGAACATTACTGTCGCTCTCATTGAAAGCCTTCAGTGCCCTGAGTTACTCTGCAATGAGACTGAAAATAAATTACTCTTTCCCCCCCCCCCCCCCCCCCCCCCCAACAATAACCATAATTTAATCCAACAGCAGATAAGTATCAAGAGACAGAAGCAGTGGGACGGCCACAAGGCCAGACACAATAAACACATTACAATGAAGCCAAAGTGACACTGCAAGAGAGCGATCAAGGCCGGGTAATGAGAGTCGCTGTTTGTCTTTGGGCTCAAGGTTGTTTCTGGTCATGATAGCCATCTGCATTCAGTGGCACAAGGCAGATGGATTAGTTTAATATCGAATTAGAGCTCTCGTTTTAGAATGCAGCGCCATGTTCTCAGTTAGCTCGTATAATGTCTCATGTCAATTATCTGAAGCAGCCTTCCCCACGGCTTCTTCTGGGCTAAAAAAAAAAAAAAAACAAAAAAAAAAGAATCATTATGACGAGAAGGGGAAAGATCTTGTTCTTTTTCACGCGCTTGCTTCACTGTAAAAGTCGGAGAAAGACGTCGAATTCGATAAACACCTTCCCTCGCGAAAGAACCGTTTTTTTTCCACAGGTTCAGCGTTTCGGTGCCGTACAGGAGTTGCCGTCTCATGTGAATTTATTAGTTTTGCTTAGTTAAAGTCACAAACGCATCGGGAGAGAGTGATTGTAAGTTTTCCAAACCGTTTCCAAACGGACTTTGGAAAGCGTTCCGACTTTCCAAAGTCGGAATTACAGCCACAAGCCTTTCAGGTCGATCTACAGAACAAGATTGGACTCATTTTGGTGAGGCGACCGTTAAATTATCGCCCTACACCGAGATGACGGTTTTGTTGTTTCAATCTATAAAGATAAATCAAATTTTGACCAGATGGTAACTGGTCAGTAGGAAGCTCTTATGTTTTGACTGGGCCACGTTGAGACATGAAAGTCAAGTTTTCTTTGAACTTCAAATAATTTGTCATTCTGTCTGAATCTGGAAAATGAAACAGTTTAGACGCACAAACACTTTCCCACTCCTTTCACTTTGTCCTCGCCTTTCCAACTTGCAAAGAGCTGCCTGATGACGCTTCTGCTGAAGCGAAGCGTCATCAAGCGCACAAAAGCTCTGACCCGGACTCGTCGACCCTTCCTGTTTGTCTGCGTTTCTGGACCTTTGCACATTCGCGCTCTCTGCCCCGCGCAGTACGAAGCGCTCGGTTTTCATCACCTGTTTGTTCCAGCTGCTCTCATCAGTGGCAGCATGGTATTTAAAAATGTGTCTTCAAAATTAGATGTAGACAAATAACTGCTACAGCCAAATCAGAAGTACAGAAACACAGCAGGGAAATGCATTTGTGCAATAAGCGACGCGTGTGGCGTCTTTACTCGCTTTGCAACCTGCCGCCGTCTCCCGCACGCCGCTCCCCCAGTCGGCTCCCGAGGTGAACTCCTGCGTCTCGTCGTGTCGGCTGCTGCCTTATCTTTGTTTCTCATGTTGTTAAGTTTTGTGCGTTTCCCCCGTCAGACTTGGTTTCGGCGCAAGGCTTTTTCCCGCCACATTTGTTTCCTCGCTTTTGATTATCTCTACAAGTGGCTGGCGCAGTTTGTCTCTTTGGATTAGTTAAAGAAAAAAAAAAAGAAAAAAAAAGAAAAAGGTATGGGCATATCTGCATGAAGGGCTTAGCAGCGGTGGGCCTTATAGTTAATTCATTTTTTAGTTTTCACGTCAAAGCGGAAGCAGGGGGTTCGTCTCGCTCTGCCTCGGGAGGGAAGAGCGGCGTTGTTTGCTTTTTGCCTTCGTATTTTTGCATGAACTAAAACTGGCTGGTGCGTTCTGCGTGACGTTAAGCAGAATCCACACGAACTTACATTCTGTCCGCAAACTTCGATGGATCGTACGACGTTATTATGTAACAGACCGACACAAAGTTGAGCGCAACTATAAAGTGGAAAGATCGCTTCTGTTTCAGAGTGTCATGGATTAGATGAAGTCTGCTTTACTCTTCTATCCTCAAACGAAAACAAGGGCAACTAGTTCTCTTAAACAAAGTCTGGGTCGGGTCAAAACCTGCCTATGTCTTAGAATGGACCAGTCAAAGTCAAGACCCACAAGAAAATCACAGTTCACAGACACTATCGCTATGTTTCCGTCAACCGCGGAGTTGCGCAATTTGACATTCCGAAAATAAATTTGCTTAACGGAAACATGCCGGTTTTGAAAAAGCTCTCGTTCCATTAAAATTTTGGAATTATGAGACATTTTTGTTCGAGCTGCGTCTCTAAAATGATGTTCAAAATAGCAGGCTTACAAAATAAAATTCACATAAAAAAAAAATACAAAAATAATTTATGCGTTTTAAAGAAATTATGTGAAATAATGATAAAAAACAAAAAAGAAAAACAAACATTATAAACATCCTTCAAGGTCTTTTATCAAAATTGGTTTGTTTTGCAAAACTGCAATGGAAATACTTTTTTTTTTTCTTTCTTATCACAGAAGTCACATAATAAACAGCTGGGTGTCACCACTGTGGTAAACCATCAATAAGACGACAGGAAGTAGTTGGAGGATGTGAACAAACGTATTCACGTGGGATTTTAAATGTTTTTCCTATTTAAGAGAAACACGGCAATTGCAAAATTGCGGTGAATTTTTGACTTTAGCGGAATATCGACAGTTTTGCGCACATTTGTAAAGGAGACGCAGATATCGCTGATTCAATCTGGATGTGAATCCAGAGATGTGTAAACCTGTTTCAGTCCAGAATCACAGCAGTAATTGCAGCAAAATGTGCTTCTTCAGTGCATCGACTCAGGGAGGCTGAATGCACGATTTTCCCTCCACTTCACTGTTATTCAATACTTTCTCTATAACCATAAAAAAAAAAAAAAAATCCCAACAAATACATTTAAGCTTCCGGTTTTAAAATGACACACAATCTGGAAAAGGCAAACGGGTGTGATTAACTCTACCAGACAGCGTAACTGGACGCTTAATAATTAAAAATCATCCGTCACGACTGATGCAAGATTCATGACAAATGTTTTTGCAGATAACAGATGTTTGAAGAAGAACTCTAAGAAATTTATAATACACCTTTCCCGGTTCCTTCCTTTCCGCACCCCGAGCTGACTCCCAGAGACTGACAGCTGGGAAGATTTCTCTTGTCAGGCCTCCTTAAGTGGACGCGGTCATACTCCTGCGATCTTTTTGTTTTTTTTCAGTTTTTTTTTTTCCCCCAACCCTGAAATGAACCGGCCCCTGAATGCTTCTCCCTCGTCTCTCTCCTCCTTGTTGTTGTCTCTGCAGCACATCGTCTCTCCATCTTGCAGACTTTGAGGCTTCTTCGTGCGTCTCAGCTCAGCGGCACGGGAAGACTCCATCGAGTGACTAACTTTCAGGAGGAAGACTCGGCTTTGTCAACAGCGACCTTGGATTGATGTGACCCACCTCTACACGTCCAAGTCAAGAAGCTGACATCTGCGCCCGTAGAGTTCTTTAGCTGATCCACCGCCTGCGGTTTTCACTGGAGTCTCTTGGGGGCGACAAAGTGTTCATTTTCTGCTCTTAGAAGAAGAAGAAATAGAAAATGACAAAAAAACAAAACAAAAAAAACCAATTAATTTCCTACCACTATTAGAATGCCTTTATGTCGTCACCGTAGTTCCCGGATGAGAGATGGTATAGATGATTTCTGTGGGCGTTTACAGCGGCACGTTGGGGCCATTGTGGACAGAAAAAAAAAAGGAAAGGAGCGGTACGTTTCTGCCAAAAAAACTCAGAAATTTTACTATTAACCTCTGAAATTTTCTAGAAAACAAAAAACGCCGAAATTTGAGTTCACCAGAAACATTTACTATAAAGTTTTGAAGATTTCTGATCTTCAAAACTCAATTTTTTTCCCCCATTGGTTTGATTTAAGTCAGTGATCAAATCACTGGTTTTATAAATCCATTTCCAATTAGTCTTTATGTTCATCACTGCACAGTCAAGTCCCCTCTCACAGGCAAAGAGAGAGGGACTTGACTCTCTCTTTGAGAGAGTCAAGTCCCTCAAAGGTCGAACACCGACCTTGCTTTGTCGGTGTTCGACAAAGGAAGAAGGAGCCACGGACAGGTTTTATCGTTTTTAAAGATTCAAGCATCAAATTCCATCGGACTTTGCTTTCCTCCGAGTGAAACGCGGCTGCTGAGGCGCGAGAGCAGAGCTTCTTTCTAGCGTCTTGTTTTGTACATCTTCTCCCCAACGATCGGATTGGGCTTCAAATCAGCCTGCCTAAACTTTTCACCCTGAGGAAAAAAAAAAAGTAAATTAAGTTGGTTGAGATTTTTCCAGTTCTGGAAATAATAGTCATCACCAGAGGAGCATCACCAATTTGTTACGATGCTGGTGCAACGAGGCCTGGTGACAATTTGTGGAAATGAGCGTGTCCGTTGGTAAAACTGCGCAATTTCACCGTTTGTCAATGATCAGGTCGGCATTTGACGTGTTTGATTCCCAATCTTGATCAGGACCAAAGCAATATTCTGCACATTGAGTCCATCCACTTTACATTTACAGCGAAGTCTACACGTTCATATTTTGTGTCATTTGATTATCAGTGGTTTATTTAAACATAAGAATAAAATAATTTTAAAATGTCAAGTCTGAGCCAACTTTGAATGTCGTCTTTATTTTGGGAGACACCAGCTCGCTAATAATGGCACGAATTGAAAATCAGCGTCATGAACACATAAAAATAACTGATCGATGGCAGCACTCTCACCTCAGACATTATACATATACAGGTTAGTGTAATTGTGAAATTATACAAATTTCCACTATTTTTTTGGGGGGAGGGGAAAATTTTGTATTTGTCTGCAGGAGTAAACATAGTTGCATTTCATTTCTGAAATAAATTTGTTCAGATTAAGCGACATCTGCTTTGCTGGAGTACGAAGCTGTTGCCCCACAGCACTGTGAAACTGAAGTATGATTCCTCAAGATCTGTACGATGTCAGTGTCTTTCATTTCGTATTCTGTCATTCATCTAATCCACTGCAGGTTGTCAAACTTTTCTGCTCGGAAAGTTTTGGGCAACGAAAACCTTGGCTGACATGAAGAAAAGAGTCCGAACCGAGTCTCATGTTTTCGAGGCGATGCTTACATTTGATCCCGTTGATCAACGCGGTTCACACGTGAAAAATGCAGTTTTTATTTCGACCGGGCACATTGCAGCCTTTTTATTTTTCTTTTACAGCAAATATGAATTGCAATACATACAGGACAGGAAAGTAGCCCGAAAAATACGCAAGTTAGAGTGTAGAAGGATTTGGTAATTATGGAAAATGAAGCAATCAGAGAGGAAAACAATCTTAAATTGCGTGCAAATACTGATATCGTAGACTGAAAAGATTCAGTCACAATATGAAGCGCACACACATTTGACATAAATAATTAACCTGATAGTTGTGATAATTCTCCTTCATCTAAGGAGAATTAGATCTTTATCAGTCGCTTTTTGCTCAGGTTTATCATATTGTTGATCAGATTTACATAAGGTTTTTTTTTTTTTTTGAAGCAAAAAATATACGACTGCAGTTTCGACCATCGCATTGCAATCCAACATGTATGGACGGTCACCTTTAAATATGTTACTATGTCACTGTAAATATGTGAAACCCAGCCAGGCGGCTGACCTTCCGCTCTGGAAGCTAAACAGAACAGTTTTTGCTTGCGGTCCTTCCTCGTCCTGGAAGGAATTTTTTTTATTCTTTTTATTTTTTTCGCACGACATCATTTCCTCTCCTTGTGCTCTTGTCGGAGCAGAGCCTGAGCTTTTCGTGCTCGCGGGAGAACCGTCCTCGCGCCCCGCGTCCTCCCAACTTTGTTTCGACCGTGCGTGTTTGCAGACGTTCGCGGTGAGACTGTTTGCCGCGTCAAATATTGAAACGTGGGAGTGTTTGCCCTTCCTGATAGAGTAGCTACGTCTGAAGGAGCTTTCCTACCTCCGTGTCAATTTTCTTTTCCAAATATCAAGTACAGGGATACAACGCGCTGTACGTACCAGCAAAGATAGTTTTCTTTTCTCAACGTTTTTGCAGCTTTTGCAAACAGACATCAAGAGACATTTTCTTTTGCTTTTCAGTCTAGAAATGTGATCAGTAATATTAGGCTCCTTATGCCCGTTTTGCTTTGTCCGTTATTTATGAAGGCAGACTTAAACCTGCATTTTATTTTCTTTGAGCGTTTTGCTGTCAGCAATCATGTACGTTTTGTCACAGCGAGGCTGAAAGCTCCTGCAAAGAGATGGAATATAAGGGCTTCGCTCCATATCCAAACAAAATACCTCATAACTTGCTATTCCGTTTATTGTTTTCACACAGGCTTCGGTCCAGACATCCGCATTCGCTGCAATGAGAACCGAAACACATGCTGTACTTTGGTAGTCCTGTTCTTTTTCTCTTTTTGATCCAGTGAATGTAATCTCTGTTTTTTGTTGTTTTTTTTTTTGTTTCCTCTCCTCCCAGACTCCTTCCTCTTCAATCAATGTCAAATTCGATTTAAATCAGTGTTTTCTTACACCACCACCAGGGAAAAGCCGAATAAAATATTTATTCTCATTTAAATCTCCTGTCCAGAGATATATACACATATAAAAAGTACATTTTTTTTTTTTTTTTTTTACTTGTATCTACGTGCTACTTTGGGAGAACGTTGACGAATCGTGCATTTTCTTCCAGGGGGACGTCATGTCAAACAGCGTGGAAGACTCGCCGGATGGAAGGACGGCTCATGCTCAACCGGGGACGGACAAGAGGGATCATCCGGCGGTGACATTTGCGTGGGAAGCGCTGCCCTTTAAGCGAAGTCAATTTAGCACAACCGTTTAAAGGTCAGCGTCCTGAACTTGCGTCGCACACAGCTTCACCTGGAAACTTTAAAGCGGTGCGGACAGATTCCCCCTCTGCTGAATTTCATTCTACCCTTTTTTTGTTATTTGAGCTGGAGTAAATCCGGTTGCACATTTTGCATTTCGTCTTAAAAAAAAAAAAAAAAAAAAAAAAAAAAAAAAAGCGTTCCAGGACTTAGACCTGGATTTGCTGAAAAAACATTTATTTTAGCCATGAGAGGCTTGACTCTAAATTGAGTTTAAAGGGGCAGTACTATAAATTTTCCAGATACATAATGCGATTTTCTTTTTTTTCTTTTTTTTTTTTTTTTTAGCACCGTCAATGCACCGTCAATTTACAGTGCTACCTTCAGGTCTTATCAAAACACAGTTTTAGTCAAAAAAAAAAAATTGGACTTTGTAAATTGGTGCCTTGAAATTGAGCCTGAGGGAATAACATCATATCATGACCCAAAGCTCGATTTTTACTCCCCCTTTACCTCTTTAGAGACTCGACACTTGACCTGAACTTGACCCTCCAAGACTTGGACTAGGCATGTAGAGTTTGTGATGCTGACACCGGCACATAGGAGGCTCTAACTATGTTAAAGAAATCCAGCTCGTGCTACATGAAGTGTAATGGAAGTTTTCAGTGCTTTGTAGTTGAATTTATTACCAGAACTTTGGATGCAATTTGTTCAAAAAAAAAAAAAAAAAAAAAAAACTCTGGGGGTTAGGAATAGGTTTGTGCTGACTGCTTGTTTTCAGTCTCTCTGTTTATTACGTTATGGATCAATTCTAAGCATAGAAAGAAAATAGAGGCGAGAGAAGGTGCAGTCCCTTGACATTTTTGTGGAAACCATTAAAAAAGGCGGTATCATGTAAAATCGACTTTTTGGAGCTTTACATCACGTTGTGATGTTTTCCCCTCATCCAAAGCATGCCTGGAGTGTTGCTTTGATTAGTTCATGCATGTTTGAGAAGTCCTTCCAAATTACAGGGCGACTAAATCCTGTTCTTTCTGAATCTGCCCCTTCAGGAAGTCATCACAAACCCTTTCCCAATGTCCTTACCAGCATCGCACTGAGAAGTACTTCATGTCATGAGCTCGGCAGATTTGCAGCTCAACCGGGGTGTTTGCTAATTGCTCCTGGCTAGTCTGAAGGAGCTGAGTGAAGTTTGGAAACTGCCATTCCAAGGAGGAGCTAAACCCTCGAAGGCGAAGCTCGGTCCAGCCAGGCGCTTCGGACGGCCGAATGGTTGTCACGGGAGACTGAAGGATTTCTCAAACTCGCAAGAAAGAATCAAGGCAAGGCTCCAAGTATGTTCTTGATGAGGGAACAACATCAGAACATGGTGTTGATTTTACGTCACGTTGCCACTTTGAACAACGAGCGGCTCCAGATATTGACTGATGGATCCAGTGAACGATCCGTCAATCATCCGCCTGATTTGGGGGGGGAAAGAAATGAACTTGCAAAGACAGCGTTGCATCTTTTAATAAGCGGACGGGTAAACGCTGGGCGTTTTTTTCTCACCTGCATCTCCCTCTGACAGGCCGACTCAAGGCTGCTGAACCACTGTGAAGAGGAGGAACAGACTTCAAAGATTAGCTCTTTTCACTTTTCACCTCAGTAATGCTGATATGGGCATGTAAGCATGTGTTGACGCGGAAACGTTGAAGGCAGCTTGGCAGTCTGTGATGGGCTATGCTGTGGGGCTCCGTTACTGTACTGTTTCGTGTCTCTCATGTTGGTTTTCGATGACACGCAGTGGGTTGTGTTCAGAGAGTGGCTCATTTATGAATAGCGACGAACGTGATTGTCATTAACATAAATTTGAATTTAAGGATAAAAGAAATGGGCTCCTCGTTTAACAAATTACCCCGCCGAAGGATTTGTGTCATTATTTCCAAAGGCAAAGAGATTGATGTAACGTCTGTGCCATAAACCCGTCAAAAAAAAAAAAAATAAAAAAATATCTTCCACCGATCCCAGCCTGGTAAGAACCAACTGCTGCTGTTACCTGTGAGGCTAATTAATAAGCTTTATGCCCTGTTGGATGCCGTAACTGTCTAAGCTGGGGGATCTGATGTGTGATGCGTTGCCTCAGCTCTTCCTTTCCCTCCGAGAAGTTTTCATCCTCACGGCAACGCATCTGTCAAAATGGCAGTTTTTGCTAACAGCCAGGAGCCCAGGAGCTGAATCCTAATGTCAGCGTGGCGTGTTTGTCTGAGACCAGCGCAACAATGCAATGAGCCCCAGGTCTGAACATCTGATGCTTTTTGAAAAAAAATAAATAAAATAAATGGTTAGGTACAAGTAAGCCTGAACAATGTTCAGTTTTCTATGCTTTAATAACGCAATTGCAGAAACTCTGCAGACAGTTTCAGCACAGACATTAACCAAAGTGCTTTAAAGAAAACTCAAGAGTAAAAATTTAAAAACACAAGCAATCAATTAAACAAATGAAATTACAAGGGGATGGTGGGGAGGGGAAATCATTGACTAAATAAATTAGAAAAACAATGCAGATAAAACACATTCGGCTGTCAATATCCAAACGCTTGCACTTCAATTCACTCCAGCTCTTGTAATGCACAACCTGGTGGCTGAATTACTGTAAGAGTAATTCACAAGTATGGTGCAACACACAACATGTCATAGCCATATTCATAAGGTTCAGCATGCAGTCGTTTCTCTTCAAGAGACTCCTTCATCGACTGACTCCTTATTCTCAGACTGTATCACTGTTTTTCCTGGGTAAGTCAACCATTATCTGAGAAGAGTTCCAGAAAGTATGCAGGGTCAACATTATTATCAGCTATACTGATGGACATTTTGGTCAGGAAACTGACCGCCACCCATAGCTGAGACTGATTTAGGACGCTTGAATCATGAGCGCTCCCAGGAAAGCCGACCCACTCGTTCCAAAATAGGCCCTTTCCATCAGCAGCCGTCTGTTGATGGAAATGGAATGCCATCCCCTCCCGCTGAAATGTCCATGTGGGATCTTTGCAGGTGCTATAATAGGGATGCGACTGCCGTCTATTGCCCCGACACATAGCAATGCTTCCCATTTGTCCTTTAAGAAACATTGCCAGCTCTGACGGCTGTCTGGCATCCGAATGTGCGCAAGACGCAGGAATGTTACGGCAGCACTGCAAAAGTCCTGTAGACAATAGTAAACATTTGCAACACCCATCTCAAAGAGATGGCTCAGAGTCCAATATTGACTGGTCTTAGCAGCCGGTTCCCGCAACGTGACGGCGACCCTTCCATCCACAGGCTCACATAAATGGTAGGTTTGTGTTTCTCCTCGGCAGAAAGAGGGCAAGACCGAAAAATACGGCAGAATGTTGTCCCTGACCAACTGTCCGCCGGCCATTTCTGGGACAATAACGTGACGCACGGCCAAACAGCAGCACCTTTTGATGACTTTTAACCGTGCATATGACATTAAAATAAAAACACCTAACCAAACAATCCGCATCTACGCATGCATCGTATTCACATTGTGTATGTCACAATATACATTTGACAATTGCATATCTGTATGTCACCATTCTCCTTGGTCTCTTTCAGACGTGACGCCATCAGCTTGCCGCTGCGTTCCCCTGCTGCGTTGTGTAACGGCCACCTTTGATGACGCAACCCTGGTTACCCAAACCGGTGGAAACGGGTGCCGGCCGTCAACAAATGACAAATCACGTCCCAGTGAACCCTAGACTACCTCACTGGTCGCCAACAGCATGTGAAGATGCAAGACTGTCTCCGTTAGGCTGGTCTGACGTACGCTACAAAGCCTAACCATCAGTTTGTGGCTGTGTGCATGAACAGCCGAGCGACTGACTGTAGTATAAACACTTTGGACTTCTTAAACCCGATAAAGCGCTTCAGGCCTTTTACCATTTCACGGTACATGTTGCGTTTCTGAGTCGGTTTCGGACAAACTCCCACAGAAAAGTAGCTGATAAATAACCTCACAGTCTGCTGACAATGAGTTGTGCATTTATTTCACTGAGGCAATCAAAAATATTTGCACTTACTACCGTCGCGCGGCAACATCAAAATCCACGACACGTTTTTCTCTGAAATAGATCAAGTCGGCGCCCAGAAGGCTTGTGGCCGTTCGCTGACTTCACGGGAACGGTTTCTTTCGGCTTTAATAATTCCTTTCACTTTGCGCATATGTTTCTTTCCACATTTGCCTAAGAAGACCTGCATATCCCTTTTCTTCAAACACCATTACCTTACCTACAACCACATCCCCTGCCTCCTCTGTGAGTCTGAAAGTTTAACTCCATCTCAGCTTTTTTCTTAGTCTTTTCTTAGTGTTTTTCTTTGCCTCACGTCTGCTCTTCCCGTCTCATGCTGCCTCTCTCCCTGTCCTTCCTTTCCCTTTCTCTCCTCCTGCCATTCGTAGTCGGTGATGAGACGCATTATTTCTTAGAGCTTTATAAACCCAAGAGGCCACTGCCCGGCTTTTGGCAGACACTGATAAGAGATGATGCCGCGGTTGCCAAGCCATACAAATTATATTAGGAATAAAGGAATCAATAGGCTTCTTTAAGAACCCCCCCCCCCCCCCCAAAAAAAAAACACCACCCCCGTCCAAGACCACCATTCGGCTTAAGTTTGTTTCTTTCTGACAGAAGAAAAGTCAGGGTGAACAAGAAAAGTGAAAACCTGAAGGAGTTACTGGGTGTATTGGAGGTCATTTAATAAAAGAAGAAATGGGCAGCTTTTTCTTCTTCTTTTTTTCTTTCTGAAGACGCTGAACCACAAACGGTGGGGAAAAATACGGGCCTTTGCTTCTGGACCGTTTTTAGGTTGCGAAAGTGAAATCGTCGAGCTTAGAGACACGTAACTAAACCGGGCGGACAATCCGACGAAGAGGCGCACCGATCCATTTTTCCCCTTCTGAACCCGTTTCAAAGTAAAAAGCACACCGGTTTTAGCAGGCTGACCTTTGCGCAAGTTAATGAACGTAATCTTTATTGCCAAAGCTTTGCAGCTTTGTGGACGAGAACATGCGACTTCTTCCGAGTTCCAACACAAAGCACAACAACAAAAGGTCAAACTCACCAAACAGAGTCACATCTACGCTAATTTGATTTCCCATTATGCTAAACCGCGGCCGGCAAACTGCATGTCACTCAATGTCTCCACGGAGATGATGGCGCAGTTTTCATAATGCGTGTGATTACACAGTGTTGAGATGACATTTTAATTTTTGACAGCGGTGCCTTCTCAGCTATTGTGTAGGATTGTCTTAAATCTTTTGTGTGTGTGCGTGTGCGTGTGCGTGTGCGTGTCGCTGTCGTGTCAGAATAAGTTTTACTCTTTGCAGTGAACATATCAAGGAGAATCCGACAATAGGCACGTAACGCTCAGCTTGAGGACACATTTAAAGAGGCTGAAACAATAAGCGCAGCAGAAAAGGGAAATGGTTGGGGCCGTTTATTTGAATCAATTGTTCTGTAAGGAAACGTCACGCAGCAGAACAGCGGACAGTCTGTGCAACCTGAGCGTGTTCTGCTTAGACCTTCTGCTATCATGGAAAGGCGGAAAGGCTACCACTGACAAAGGGTTTTTGGAACAACGATGCCACAAAGATCAAAAACGGCATGGCTCAAACACACACACACACACGCGTCACTTTACATAGAAAAGCAGCATTCGCCATTCGGTGGGACGACGCACAGACAGCAGGCAGTGTGAGTGTTTGCTGCTGGACTCACATTTTAAGCATCCCTGACTTTTGCAGTCAACTTTCTGCTCCGGTAGACGGACCTCGCTGTTGGACGGACACATTTATAGATTTTCTCTGGAAGTATTTCCTTCTAAGAACAACGGGTCTGACTGAATGGGGCATTAAAACGCACCTTTGCTCAACACGTTTTTATTGAATTTGCTTTTTCGGAATCGCAAGCCTGTTTTTCAGCCAAAATAGCGTTTCCTTTTGCTTTCAAAACCTCTGTGAAAACAGCGGTAACAGGAGACTCAGCTGCTTCTGGGTGAAGAATGAAGATATCAACGCAACTGGAATAGTGTTGAGTGGTGAAATTTAACAGTGAAAGAACTTGTTGTGCAAATGTTGTCGAACCGTCACCGCGCCGTAATTTAATTTGATGACGCAGATAATTTATGAAAAGATGGATCTCCTCCACCTCCTCTCTGAGCTTCTACTGCCATCTGAAGAAATCAACCTAAGGCAAGCAATCAAAGCCAAGAGGAGTGTTTTAGTGCTGTCAATCAACGTTGTGAACAGGCTACTAAATGTACTAATATCGGACAAACAGCTTACCGCTACGGACAAACCATTTATCTGCCATCCAAGGTGTCCGAACTAACTAGCCTGAGCTAACGCTCCGCAGACAGGAAGGGAAGGTGAGCAGTGCCACACTAAGACCCGCCCCCCTGACTCTGATTGGTTGTTTCTGGTTAGCTCTGGGAGAAGGAAGAGAAGCTCAATATTTTTATTCCTTTCACAGAATATCTCTTTCATATCATACTGTCACATCATAGTGACAGTTTCAGCAAACACTTAAAAAAAAAAAAAGTTGCATAATGCTGCTTTAAGCGAATGATATGTATTTTGTTTTACAGCATCGGTTTTTGGCGTTGTTTTTTTTCGATACATTGTAAAAAAAAAAAAATAAATAAAATCGTCAAATTTAGAGAAGACACACATGAGACAAATTCAGAATCGGTGAGGCAGAACGACCCCAGACAGGGAAGGCAAAAAAAAAAAAAAAAAAAAAAAAGCCAAAGGAAGAGGAAGCGCAGCGGCGTGAAGCCTCATTTAGGTTTAGAGGCAGAAAAATCCTTCAACTCCGGTGGTTGGTGTTGATGGAGGAACAGGAACAGCCGCCGCTCCCCTGTGGAGAAAGGGACCGGCGCGTCGAGATGAAATGGCTTTCTGAAAAACAGCCTGATCCCCACATTACTGTAAATTACTTCCCATCGCACTGTGATGTGAAGTAATATATATATATATTTCTATATAAATAAATAAATGAAAAAAGATGTAATAAATAAGAGAAATCAGTGTGTCTTTTGCTGTGACTCATAGCAAAGCTGCTGTGTGTGGAGGCTCACACACCGGGACGACTGGTGCTGTGCGCAGGGTGGATCCAGCAAATGTGGTTAGTGGTAAAAAAAAAAAAAATTTTTTGAATGTAATAAATAAATAAAAAACTGCTTGTGTGTGCTCTTTCTGACGGCACATGGGGAGGAAAAAAAAAAAAAACCCAGAAAAGTTGGATTTAATAGATGCATCCAGTCCCATTGCATCTCGAGAATCACGTCATGTATTCGTTAGTCTGGATCGATAATGCTAATTTACTTCCCCTGCGCAGGGTTTATTGCAGATTGCCTGTGCGCGGCGCAGATGTTCAAGAAGCAACTCTAAAATTCTCAGGGCCTTGAAGCTGAATCCCGTTTGGAAAAGAAACTTCGGGGAAACGCTTTTACGTCACAGACTTGAATAGGAGTTAAAAAAAAAAAAAAAGGTGGTAATAGTTTTAAAGTCGTTCCTGTTTTGTTCCTTTGTGTTTTTTTTGTGTTTTTTTTTTGCTTTACTTAATGTTTGTTTGACTTTCCCACAATGTAAACAGGATGGAAAAGATCATTTGACGGAATTATTTGCCTACAAATATTGACGTTTGTACAAAAAAGAAACAAACAAAAAAGGGCAAGTTAAACTGACTTCGTGACATTCGCTCATTACTCCCGAGACGTTCAAAGGTATTCATTGCATAAGTTAGATCCTAATTCACATATAGATTAGGCTTCGAGAAGAAAAAGAGGGAGAGACACACGCAAAAGAAAGAGGTAAAGGAAGGAAGTAAAGAATTAAAGCAGCTGGGAAATATTGAAGAAAGAAGAAAACAGAATGTAAATGTCTAATCAGGTATGAACACATCTGGTTTTAGCATCATTTTCTAATGAAATACATATGCAGAAAAGACTTCGGTGCATTCAGTGTCTACGCAGGGTGGACGCAGGCCTAGTTTTTATGAAAACAAGAACAAGAACACACGACGACACAGACTACAAAGGCGTGCTAATCTTGAAAAACAACCCGGGGATTCCCATCTTCCATGTCACCCACCTCTAGAAGGTGGTTGAAAGTAAAAGCGTTCTGTTTTCAAAGCGAGGCTCCGTTTCCCCGAGGGCCTTCGCTGCAGCCGGGCTCTCTGCGCAGCGTTCCAGCAGGTTCCCAGCAGTTTCCATTGAAACAACATGGCCCGCTTGAAGTTTGTCTCCCTTCGGCTGGGTCGCTTTGTGCTGAAACTCAATTACTTCTGTCTGGCTGCTTCTCCTTTCCTCTATGCCGCCCTGCACTGGGAGTTCACCAGCATTTCCCCCCCGGTGGATTGCACACAGAGTGCTATGAAAAGTGTCTGACCTCACACAGATTACCTCCGTTTTTTGCTTTTTTTTTTTTTTGTCACACCACAGTGTTTCGAATCAATCAAATTTCAATGTTGGACCCACATGACTTGAGTAAATCGTATTTAAATGAGGATTTAAAAAGTTCAGTATCGTGAAGCTTTTTTGAGCTTTTCAGAATGTTTTAATGTGGTTCCCTTATACCTGCCATGTCGCTTTACTTCTTTCATGCATGTTTGAGAAATCCTTAAATCTCCTGTGGATGATTGGGCCGGAAAAAAATATCTGGAATTACCTCGTAGCCGCAGTTTCCAAGCTTCCCAGCTTCCGCTTCACAAAGCAACCCCACTCAGCTCCTTCAGACTAGCCAGCAGCAATTAGTAAACACCCGTTGGGACTGTGCTCCGGCTGAGCCGCTTCTCAGTGCAGCACTGGCGGAAAAAATGTCGCCGAACGCTTAATAGAGGAGCTGTGTTGCGATGACTTCCTGAAGGCCGAGTTTCAGGTGTAACCCGCTGGGTTCCCAGAAATATTGTTGTTCTGAAAAATAACAAATTTAATGTAGGCAACTTAATATCTTAAAATAAGATATAATAATTTCAAAGTCTTTTGGTAGGAGTTTGACGGTTTGAAATGAGCAAGAGTTCATGATAGAGAAAAATAGTTGAAGTAAAATGTCTATGAAAATATTGTGTTCTGTCACTTTAAGAACGAACAATTTTTTGGCTAGTTTGTATGTAAAGTACAGTTCAACACGAGGTGTGACAGACTAGATTGCTGTATGGTTTTTTTTGTTGTTGTTCTGCCTAAGGTCAATTGTTATTGGGTGATTGCATTTTTCCTGTGTTCTGATTGACTGGGGGGCGGGACTTACGGGAGTACCGCGGGAAAGAAGGAGAGCAGAGGAGAGACGAGGAAAAAGAGCGACGGCGGCGGAGACTCGGTGGAGTTAGCTGGAACTTTTGTGAGCCGTTTTGGTGGAACACTGGCTCAAAAGTGCCACGACTTAGCTGTGCACTAGCGCCAAGGGACAGCGGACGGAACGAGGAAGAAGCGAGCGGTGAGCTGGATGCGGAGGTCAACCCTGGAGCCGTGGAGACCCTCTACTCCTGCGTCGGGACTGCTGCTTTTCGAGTTGGCTGCGGTTTCCTCCGCCTCTACCTAAAAGGGCGCGGATCAACTGACTTGATATCTGGTGAGATGATTCGTCAGGACCTTTGTACGCCCGTCACTGTGGATTGAGGACCAAGGGTGAGTGTCCTCAGTATCAGGCCTGCAACGGGGGTTTGAAGACTATTTTGCCGGCTTTAATTTGTTTTATGTTTTGGTGTTCAAACTAGAGGACTCCAGTGTGTTCGGGACTGTTCGACATAAGCTAACTGGGGACTCCATGAACGTTTAAAAGAACGGGAAAGTCCCTATTCATAAACCAGGTAGTCCAGAAAGCCTGAAGTATTTTTATTTGTTATTATATTTTTGGTTATTTGAAGGTTAACAACCACCGGAAGGTGGTTGTTGACTTCTATTCCATTTGCCAGACATAAGGTCTGCTGGTGACCATATTCAGTGTGAGGGGATATTTTCACATGTGGTTTACTTTTATTTTTATTTTCATTCAGAAGTTTGGTAAACAAATACTTAACCTGAAATAAGTCTCGTCATTTATGGGTCAGACATAGACAGTTCAACCAAGTTAAGTCTCTATGACAAATCAGTGCCTGGAGGTTCCTATGAACCTCTAGGAACCTCCAGGGTGTAACATTAAATAATTAGAACCCAGAGCGCTAAATCTAGCCTAGATACCAGAAAGCGCTACACAGAAAAAGCGGGAGTTTTTTTTTTTTTAAAGAGACACACGCCCGATTTCCAGGCGTTAAGTAACTGGAAAGTAACTTTATAGTGCTATAAAATGGCACTATGTGGCTAGAAAATACACAAACCAACCAAACATATAAACGCCCCCTGTGTTGAATAATTTTCTTGTACTCCTGGTTTCTTGCAATCACGTTAACTTTGACCTTGCTTTACGCAAGTGGCAGCGTTTGGATTCTTCGCTCCCTTTTCGTTTAGAAACAAACGAGGCTCCTTTATGCTCCAGATCGGAGCCACCGTTTCCTTTTGTTTTCTGATCGTCTTGTTTTGATACATAATGCATTCTTTCATTAGGCATGCTGGTCTGAAAAGTCAGTCAAGCACTCCTTGTGCAAAGCCAGGACGTTGCAGAAATATTTGTAGGAACGTCTTCTGGAATGAAGAGGCACAGTAATACAGTTTGGCCAAAACTGGACCCTCCTTGTTTGCCCAAGGCCTGGTGTCTAGTCATTAAAATAAAGTATTTTATGATTAATAATTCAAACTTTGTACTGTTTGTCCTTAAGCGGACTAAAAAAAATGAACCTTTGTCCCAATTGTTCTTATCTTTTCTCTCAAAATACAAAATAAAAAACATTGAAATGTGCTTCAAATCACTCTGAGAACGACTGGAATTATTTTGAAAATGGATAGATGTACAAACCCGGGTGTTTTGCACAGCTGAATAGTGTGAAATATATAGCCCTAGAATAACAGCAACACTTAAAGAACTAGCATAAAGAAATGAGCATCTCAGCGTTAGTAATGTGGGTCACTTTCGTGGGATTTGAGTTCAAGTCTGAAGCCGGAGGCATCGTGTCTGTTGCGTCCCAACTTTATGATAATACAGCTGCAGGTGCAGACTCAGTGGGAGGTTGTGTCGCCATATCGATCGTGGGTAAAGTGCTGTCTGGGAGATCAAAGGTTAAAGAGTGAGTTTTCAGTGCAAATCTGCACATATTTGCATATCTCGCCAAGTTCAGCTGATGCTTTTTGGATCCACTTTTTTTCACGCGAAGTCTGCGCCGTGCTTTAGGGTCAGTGGCAAAGTCAGAGCACGGACGATAAATCGCAGGAAGAGCAGGTGGTGTTGAGCTCAAACACTCCATTAAACCGACAGTGGAGTGAGAGAGGAAATCCAGAGTACCCGGAGAGGACACTGGGATTCAAACCCAAGCCTGGTTCCTGCAAGCCTTATTGCATCCCTGGCTTGAAAACTGAGAACGCTTAGCCACTGGAAATGAGAACGTGGTTCAGTGCGAAAAGGAAATCTGCAGAAATTGGTGGCAAAAAACAAAACAAAACAAAAAATGTCTAAATTATCCAGGAAGTTGAAAGTGTGAATTTGTTCTCGATCCCATCTGGTTCAATAAATGTAAATAAGGACGTGCTTTTGTTTCAAAGAGCAACAGCTGTCTCAGTTGATGCCTGTTCTCTAAGAGTCTACTCCTTTTCCTGCACAGTGCGAAAGCAAAGAGTTTGAATGATTTCTTCTTCTTCTTCTTCCTCCGAGTGACGCGCGTGTTTGCGTCTGAATGGCAGCGAGCCTGTTTCAAAACGCAGTGCAGAGAGAATCACGAACGCCTAACATCTCATCCACATAAGATTTACATCCTGAAATGCGTGTTGATTATTACTAAACTTGCACTTTGCATAGTCGGGAACATGACTCAGACGTCAGTTTCCCATCAGGAAGGTTATTGCTGTTTAGGAGGAAAGGCGCTCTCTAAACAACCTATTGATTTCAGAGCAATAACACGCAGCCTTCAAAGAATGTAAAAGATGTTCATCAAATCCACCTTAGGTCTTACTGAATTATTGATTCGGCTGCGTCAGGAGTGTCGCAGCGTTTAAATTGTGCTTAGATCTGCATGTTGGCGCGATCGCTCTGCTCCGGCGAAGGCTGTTCCTTCTCCATCAAACCGTCGGCTCTTTGGACTCACTTTGAGGCCCGCTCGCGTCCTTTAGGACGCTCGCCGCCGTCGGAAGAGGGAATCTTGAGACGAGCGAGCCAAGGCACAGACGGCTGCAGCAGATTTGCGCCAATGGCCGGGCGACGCGCGTCGCCGACTCCCGCGGCGCTAATGGCGTCGAGTCGCCTCATCCTGAAGCGCAGCGGCCCTCCAGCTCCTCACACGCGTTCAATGCTTTGGCTGTGACTGTGAAACCACGCAGGCAGCCCCTGTGTCCATGTGGCAGCGTGTTCTCGAAAGCAGGCGTGAATAGGGAAACACGTTGACATTTTGTTTTGCCAGCTGGGATTAGTAAAATTATGTCTATTAAATAATGACAATGATCCATTTTTTGTTATATCTTCAGAGCTGCAGTACGTTTTTATTTATTTATTTTTTTTTAACGTATTTGCTGAAACCATCACTATGTTTTGCTATGATTATGTGAGACAGATGATCTGTGAAAAAAAATTTTAGTTTCTCTGCCTTTTCCCAACTTGAACGAGAATCAGCCAATCAGAGCTATGAGGAAGCCCTGACCGCCGTCAGTCACGCTTGCACATACGCCGCTTTGCACGTTACAGCCTTTCCCTAATGTCAGAATCAATAAGGGATACTCAGGCTAGTTAGCATAGCCACCAATGAAGACAGATAAACTGCTTTTCTAGAGCGGCGCGTCGTTCCGCCACCTTTAGCGCTCTGAGCAGCACCCACCCAAGCTTGATTGACAACGCTAAGACCTTCCTCCTGGCTCTGCTTGGTGGTGCAATAGTAGCAAACCGTCACAGCATGATGACAATTTTAACAAATGCATTAAATTTCTTTTTTTTTTAATAAAAGTTGCGTACTGCGGCTTTAAGAGGAGTGGATTCTGCTGAGGCGGCTCCTTCGTCTCGTCTGCTGCCGATCATAACTGCCCTTCATATCCACTTACCTTTCATCCGCAGGCGAACATCCACTCCCAACCACACTTTTCAATGAACTACCTGCACTTTTATGCTGTTTGAAGTTTCTCACACCAGGCTCAAGCTGAGCCACAACATGAAACGCTTTAAATTGTTGCATTGCTTTCCTCAAATTCTGTTTTTAAAACAATTTGGGAAGTCTAAAGTAACGTGATGGTGTTCATTGAGGCATTTGAGTAAACCAGAGGCAACACCTGAAGGTTGATTTTTAGTGTAAAATGAACTTTTTGGCCCTCCCAATTATTACATGTATAGAGAGAGAGAAAAAAAGAAAAAAAAAAACAAGTCAAGCTTCAAAGCTTGGCAACGCCGTCCCGGCTGCAAAGATTAGGATGGAAGATGTGCGCTGTGGGTGTTTTTTTTTTTTTTTTTTTGCGGCAGGAGGGACTGGTGCGCTTCAGAACATTAGACGGCATCGTGAGAAAATAGCATCGTTTTAAAATATCGCAGCGCCGTCTTGAGACGTTCCCCAAGAGGTACAAGATTTGCCCCAAATGTGTGTCCTTGGCTCCTCACCGTCCAAATATAGAAGAAACAGGTTGTGTCTTTCCATGCCATTTCTGCGGAGATCCGGTTTCAACACACGGCTGAGGACGGATGTATTCGTGTTGCAGCTGAGGCCGACGGGTCTTATCTCCGCACAGCGTGGCGCCAGCTCCTAGATTCACCCGCCCGGTATTCAGGCCCACACAGCCACGAAAGCTGCCAAAACAACACAACCCCCCCGACCCCAGCAAGATCAAACTCAAAATAAACAAAAGCAAACGCCCCATTTCCAAATCAAATTCTGAACAAACGGCACAAGCTGCGGAGCTACCCATGGAGCAGAACTCGGCGCTGAATAAATGTTTTATTTAGCCTTTTTATTTTTTCCCACGCGCCTCTGACACATTTAATGCTTTCAAATCTTTTTATTGACAGTTTCCAAAAGTCCAAAAGTCGTGGTCACGACACGTCGGTCGCTGAACGCAGCGAAAGCTCTTTGCCTTCCAATAGAAAAGTCGTTTGTTTTTTTTGGGTTTTTTTTGTAAAAACTGTACAAATTAGATGAATTTAGATAATAAAATCAGTTTTGGAAGAGTAAAAATAACAAAGAAAAAAAACCTACTAGGTTTTAATAGGATCCAACATCCAGACACATCATGTTGTACTTTTAGAAACTTCAGGTTCGGTGATCTGCATTTTACTTTTTTGATGCCTACGTTACTTTTTAAGAAATAGAACCCACTTTAAGGCACAAAGGTGAAATATTCCAACTGGGAATGTTGGGTCATGTAATGAGTTGTGGGACACGCACACACACACGCACACACACACGCAAACACACGCACACACACACACAGACACAGACACTAGCCCCAGAGGAAGAGCAGGAGGAGGAATCCATTTCAAGTTGCACCTCATGGATGGATGACCTGGGCCGATACGATCCCACCGGCCAAGCGGGAGATGCATTCTTGCAAATCCAATCTGCCTGTTAGGCGTTGTCTTAGAATGTTGGGCAAGTCGGGAAGAGAAAATATGAAAGAAATTTGGAAGAGGAAAGGACTGCTCTGGAAAAAAAAGTTCAGATGGCTTTTGTTTTTTTTTTTTGTTTCTTTTGTGCTTTTCTTTGTACATTTGGAAGTTTGAGGTGCACTTTTCTGGTGACAAAAACTATACAGAAGTGTAAAAATTGTTTAAAGGTTGAGCTGCAGATCAGTTTCAAGGAGTGCTGCCTTGCTAGCAGAAGGGTGTTGGTTCAAATCCTTACCTGGTCATTTGTAGTACATCAAATTAAAACAGTTGAGAAACCCCAGGCAATTTTTTTGGGCTGTTGACCAGTGCAGTAGATGCTAAAACCGTAATCATATAGATGCGTGGATTCATGAACTGCGTTAGCGTGAAATACAGAACAAACTCTCGAAGCGGTTTGCTTTGTCTGAGTCATTATTTTCCATCTGCGTTTCATCAAACAAGCAAAAACGAAAGAATTGGAAAACAACGTGGGAAACTCTCGACAGCAGCCGGGATCGATCGTCTCTGTTCACGTCCACCCGGGTTGCTCCACGGCATCAGTTGTGGCTGATTAACAATTCAGCGAGTAATTGGACGGGCCTTATTAGAGCCGGGTAGGACTCACACTGACGGCGATGGTGGAGCAAGGGAAGCGGCGCTTTGCTCCGTCTGCACAGAATGACAACGCTTTTCTCCAAACGACGAGCATTTCGCCTCCTCCTCTGGCGGTTTCACTTCATAACATTCCCAGCCGAGCAGGTTGAGCAGCCGTGCGTCGATCAGAGAAAGACTGCAGGGTGATTATTTAAACAGTTGCTGAACTGTATGACAATTAGAGAAGCGTGATTTTTAGCTGCTGAATGCGTTGCCGTTGCTGCGTTTTCAGGCATTCGGAAATCCTTTGATTTGAACTTCCAAGGTCTGGACAGCACGATGCCTCCATTCAGCCTGAATTGAGATGATGATTGCAGCGACCTCCGTGCCACTGCGTCACCTTGGGTTTCGTACGCACGTGGACTGAGACAAAAGGTCGACTTCCGCGACCGTGTTCGTGCCTCACGTCCGCGCGTCGAAGACGGGTGGCGAATCTCTGCCTGGGATCGAAAACGTCCCAAGTTTCGCTCGCATGCGTCCCGCCCTCACGGCTGATTCTTCCACTTCAGAAAGAAGACGAAGCCAATGACTGAAACGGGACGCGAGACCGTCGTGGGTCGACGCCAGATTCGGAAAACGTCCTCCACCGAAAACAAGCGCAACAACCAAATGAGTTTTCTTTCAGATGCTTCTCTCCTCTAGCTGGTTGCAGTGACTTATTTCAATTAGGACCAGCAGGGCGTTAAATAAATGACCACAGGAGTCCAACATGCTGCCAGTGTGATGATAAACAGGGGCTCTGTGCAACCTTAGCGCCGTCCATAACTATCAACCTCCATTACACATAATGGGGGATGCCATTTTGTCCTTAGCATGCCCCTGAGAGACTGTGAAGTAGTGTGGTACTGCACAAGAGTCAAGAAAGGTAGTAAACAAACAGCATGAACATGTTTTCTTTGTCATTAATCAATTTTCTGCCACCTTATCTTATACAGAACTGCAAAGGCGTGACCGTTTGTTTTTTTTTTCTTTCTTTCTTTCTCATCCCGCCATAGCCATATTTTAACGGCCATAGCCGTATCAAAAACTTTTGGTTTTGATACACAGTGTGCTGATTGATGCATTCAAAGACTTTGCAAAGCCTAGACTGAAAAAAATGTTTTTTTGTTTTTTTTTTAAAAAGTTAGTGAAGAAAAGTTAGAATGTACTTTTTTTTTTTTTATATGAAGAAATAATACCGGGTGATTTCCACGGTTACACAATAATGTGCGCAACAACACTGATATGGCAGTGATTTAAAATTTGTATTTATTTATTTTTTTTAGATAACTTTGCCTCCAGATTGTATTAAACGTTCCGACTTCATTACATTCTGCATTGGGCGAAAGATAGAAACTAATCAAGCGCAAATTAATTTTGCAAGTATTTTTATTATTCATCGATACTTTTTTGCTGTGTGTTGCAAAAAGAAGAAGGGAAAAAAAAACAAACTCGTCCAATTTCATCCAGTGAAATGTTTTTGGGTTGTTTTTTTTTTTTTTTTGCAGCATGAAATGTCGCATTCGAGCAAACCTCTTCACGCCGAAGCGGTTAAACTGCTTCAGCACAAATTGTGCGTCTTGTTCGAACCTTCCCCACTGACAGTCCGGGGGCGGGGAGGGGAGGGGAGCGCAGGCCTTCATTCATCATCTGTTAAATCAGTCAGTGTTTACCATCTGAGCGCCTGCAGAGACATTAGGATTCCAAGATGGTGCAGATCTGCAGTCCCATTAGGACACACAGTCTGCTCTTTTCACATCTCTGCTTAGATCTGCTGTTTGGGAGCATCAGGGTGGACTGATAGCATCGCGGCCCTCGGCTGTTTCCCCCTCCCCTCTGGAGCAGACGGGGACTTTGATGTGCAGCCCAGAATCACCTCCGGCCCAGACAGGGCCGCGCGACTTAGGCTCGAAAACCGGGATGTCACCGCAGCGTTGACCTGCGGCTGCGTGTCTGATTGAACTTTTGTAAAAACAAAAAAAAAAAAAAAAAACAACAAAAAAACCAGAACAAACGCTTGGAAGTTGTCAATGTCGTAAGCTTTATTATTAAGATTTGAACGGTAGACTCTCCAACACCTGCGCCTCTACGAAGCTGTCCTGTAAAGTCCGACAGCCAGGTAAGACGTGTTTCCATGACAATCAGAGCGGAGACTGTGCAGAGAGCGAATGGCGAGTTTCATGAGTCAGCTGGAAGCAGGGCTGTGTCTGCTGGAAGGTGTTTCTTGAATGGTGACATTTGAATTTTTTTTTTGCGTTTTCTCGCGTTACACCCACATATATGTGTTTTGTCTGGATTTTATGTGACGGATTCCACATTTCAAAAACTCATTGCTGATATATATCTATAGATATATATATATTTCTTTAGATAACTATATCTATATATACATATGACGGGGAATCGACTACCAGCTCATTGCTGATGGTTTAAAACAGATCAAGGTTTTCATTCCAGCTGCAAACTCTTAACTTTTAAGAAGAAAATGTATTACTTACCATCCCTAACCGGGTGGCACTGTACCTTTAGCTACGCCTGCACCTTTACAGAACATCGGTCTTGCATGTTCAAAGAATCAGTCTGGCCCATGTTGGACCGTGTAGCGCACTCTGAACAGAACAGACAGACAGTCTGCACACAGATCAATATTTACTCTTTGATTCTCACCACCCACTAACGCGCAAGCTGGGAAGTGGTACAAGGCTTCACCGTTGGACTCAGAATGTGCACGCGACGACAGGAGACGGCAGAAGGGGCGCTTGCAAAACGGCCGATGGCACAAACGGAGCCGTCATCACATCCACAGTCAGACAGGGAACAAGCAGGCTGCAAAAGAGCAACGAAACGGCATTTGTTGCTCCAAGCTGCCTCAAAAAAAAAAAAAAGACAAGAAAGAAACAATCAGAAGTGATTCAAAGCTGCCCACAAGAAGAACAATATTTTATAATGGATGCAGGTTAATGCATTGAGAAACGAGCCGGTCTGCACTATTGTATCAACGCGCAGCATTGCACAACTCCTTACATCTGAGCAAGAGCATAAAAGTTAAACACGTTCTGCCAGAGTGAGGACCAGCATAGGGATAAGGATGAAAACGTTAAGCATGTTGGGTTTAAATATCACCGTAGCCGGGTGTTGCGAGGAGTATAGTCTTAACATGAACTGTCTTTTATGGGAATTTAGTTCATTTTGCGGAATGGATGTAAGCAGGACAAAACTTTAGGATAAAATAGGAATTAATTGACCACGATGACGGCGAATAGACAGTTTTGTTTTTTTGTAACAGTAGGTTGTCACGCACTTAGCAGCGAGTAGATGAGGATGATTGACAGCATTAAGACCCTCCTCCTGTTGCCGCTGATTGGAGCACGTCTTCCGACAGCAATAGTAGCTCAGGGAGGAGGCGGAGGAGATCGATGTTTTCACAGATTGCCTGTCTGCAGTTTTAACAAATATGTGGAAAAAACCCCAAAAACAAACTGCATATTTAACCGCAGAGAGAATCTTTGCAATGTACTGGAGAAAAATGTCTGCAATAAACGTTTTGATCATCCCTACAAGATTCTGGCAATAAAATCAACACGACTCCAGATGGAAATAAATATGGCGAAATCATGGAAGCTTATTGAAATGATTCCAAAGTGAATACATGCCAGAATCCAGACTGGAAGGCGGCGCAATTAAACGTCCGCGTCAAATTCATTTGATTGGGCGGGATGTGTGCGCGTTCAGATGCCATATTTATATTTGCAAATAAATAAATTGTCGATGACGCCGGTGGAAACACGTTGGAAACGCAGGTACTTTTTTTTTTTTTTTTTACTGCCTTATCCTCTGGGAGATTTCCTGTGACAAACAAACCTATTGGCTGAATGAAAAAACAAAATGTGAATACATTTAACAATGTACATAACCAGCACTAAAAATAAATGCATTTTGGCAGCTTTTGCAGGAAAAATGCAAGCAGCAACAACACAATGTTTGCCAGTTTTGTCTGGGGAACTTGCTTGACACCGTTGCTTTGCATCAACTTCATTAATGTTCGGCGTTTAGCTCTGCAGCGTAGAATCCTTCGGAGGTTTACGGCGGCAGGGCAGCTTCGGTGTGCTGCGTTTCTATTTTCACAGAGGTTATGACGACCAAACCTGCGAAGCACGAAAGCATTTCAGAGGCAGAGTTAGTTTAACGTCTCCGGGGAAACCCCTGGAGAGCCTTGTTAATCTGCAGTGCTATAAACTCAGGGTGGATGTGAACAGGAGCAAACTCGACATAAAAAGCAAACGGATTACCGAACCATTGCAGGCTCTGCAAATGATCGTGTGAACCTCATGGCGCGCCAATAAAATGTGCGTTTGGTGCGACTGCCGTAATAGACGTGTTCTCAACAACGTCTCTTTATTCTGTGACGGTGGTAGTTGGGGGGGGGCGGTGTTTCTGGTTCCGAGATGAAAGAGCTGTCGGCGCGCGTCGACACAGACATGGATTCGGGGGTGAAGCGGCTTCTCTGCGCAGCGACGTGCCAGCTGCATCATGAGCACAATGTCGCAATTTTCGAGCATCACCTTCTGCCTCTAAGAGCAGCCCTCCCCTGCGACTCCCCCCCACAGCTCCTTCAGACTAGCCAACAGCTATTAGCAAACACCTGGCAGAACTGCGTGTCTGCTGAGCTTTTCCAAACTCCTTCGTGGCCCAACATTCCTGAGCGTTGGTCGTAAACAGCACAATGGAAAAGCATTGTTGGGACGATGTGCTGAATGCCGAGTGCCAGAGCAGGAGCCTCTTAAAGAGACATACGCCAATTTCAAATTGGCGTCGTTTGACGTATACAACATTTTATTAACATCTGAAGATTACTTGATTGTTTTGCAAAATATTACTGTTTACCTAGAAAATACATAATATCACCTATTAAGTGAAATATTGTGCTTCTAAATGTGCAGAAGGCCACACACTCTATGTTGATGTAAAAATGGCTAAATATCAAGACGTAGCACTCATTCTAGATTTTTATTTGTAAATTTTTCTTAAAAAGGAACAGAAATAACTTCCTTTTACTTTATTACATGCTGGCGTTTGTTGGCCTTTTACGTTAAACCCACTGAATGTTGCTTTAGCGAGCGTGAAAACGTTCTAGAGTTTCTCTTATTCTCCTTCACCGGAAAGAGAAGGAACAAAGATTTGCTACCACCGGGTCTGTGTGAAAGTGGCAAACCGGCTCTTCTAATAGAGTTGCGGGGCTTTTTTTTTTTTTTTTTTTTTTTTTTGCTGCCAATTTCGGACGAATTGAAACTAAACGGGAAGGTAAGTCCATTAAGATCATCGTTGCTTTGTGACAGCGTCGTCTTTGCATTCACATCTGAAGAGGATGAGAATGGAAACCAAGAGGCGAGGAGACGTAGAGCAAAACCGACACAGATCCCCGAGAGCTTCACCAATGAGGAAGAGGAGGGGATCAGAAAAGAGGCAGAGTTTTCACAGTATGCCTCATCATCCGGGGGGAGCAGAAACTCGGGGATGCGAGTTGGTCAAATGAAAAATTTAAGAGACATTCCATAAACAATTGAGTGTACAACTAAGTGTCAAGGTTCCTGTTTCTTCCAAGCATTTTCTTCTGCTGCCAACAACAAACAAACAAAAAATGTTGTTTGGAAGACAAGGTCATACTTTTTTATTCTGGACAAGTCTTTCTGTACAACACATTGCATTTCTTAATTTTATTCAGTTATAAAAACCTAAAGATTAGCAGGCTGTTTCCAGACCTCATCAATGCATCTAGGACCACAATCTCTTAAAAGGCCGGTGTTATGTGTTTTCCAGGCATATCAATCAAGTAACTATAGCACCTTCAGTTGTTCTAAAAATGCTTTCACATCAAAGACGAAAAGACAAAAAAAAAAAAAAGGTTTTACTTCCTGATTTGACGCCAAGAAATTGGGTCTCTGTCTCTTTAAAAACTCCTGCTCTTTCTGAAACTCCGCCTTTGGGAAGTCGTCACAGTGTCTCACCTCTATTAACAGCATTGAGACGTAGCTCCCAGCAGGGCTGCAATGTGAGGCCGGATCTCAGAAGCTGCAGCTCAGAGGAGGAGCTTTGTCCTTGGAGGCGGAGCTAGGTCCACTCAGGTGTTTTGAGCAGCTGAACGGTTGCCACTGGAGATTAAAAGCTTTCTCAAACATGCAAGAATCGAGGCAACGCTGCAGGTATGTTTTTGATGGGGGAATGACATTATAACATAGCGTTAGGGTTAGACTTTAAGGAAAAAAAAATAGCGCTAAGCTGTACAAGTTTCACTGCTCACATATTTATCTGTGTCTCAGCCATTTTCTCACATTAGTATTTTGTGTCTGACGTGGAGACAGAAGTAAAATAAATCTCTTTAGAAACAGATTTTCCTTTTTCTGTAAAAAGCTCCTTTTGTTTTGTTTGGAAGTTCAAGTTGACACGTTCAATGTTCTCCCACTTCTTCTTTCGACGTCGTCTCTATCTCCCGCGTATCAAAGGTGTGTGTGCGTCCTCTGCTGTGTTTTTCGCTTCACTTGGCATTTATCTTTACAGTTTCATCTCTCTTTATTGGTTCTTCCCAGAGGCAGTTATATATATATATATATATATATATATATATATAAAGAAGCTGTATGACTTTGTGAGGGGCTTATAGATTCTCCACAGAGTTTAATATCACTTCCAACGGTAAAGTTGTGAATTGAGGAGAAGTGTCTGAAAATGCATATAAAGAACTGGACGACTCACTTGCAACGGTAGGTTTTGAAGGCGTCTCTCTTTGGTACCCGTGTTGTTTCTGTTCTGTCCCATCATTCCTCATCTTTTTTTTTGGGGGGGGGAGAAAACGTAACGCCAGTGGAAAAAAACCCAACAAATTTTCTTTTTCACAGGTTTCTTTTTTTTTTTTTTTTTTTTTTTTTGTTTTTGTTGAATGTCGGATGCATTTCAGACGCGTCCCAATTCTTTGGGAAATCAATTCCACTCCAGCAAAGGCACCAGATGGGTTTCGCAGGTGGCGGTGAGCGACGACGCCTCCCAGAAATTACATCTTCATGCCGCTGATATTTTTTTTCTTCTCCAAAATTCAGGATTATGAAACGTAAAAATAGATCCGTTAAAAAAAAAAAAAAAAAAAAAAAAAAAGTCACACAAAACTCTGCTTTCTTACCATGGCTTCCCGTAGTCTCCTCTTCCAGCTTCCCTAACTAGTGGGCCTTGTAATTAACCAAGCATCTGCAAAGTCTCAGCGATCACACTCGCACCTGTTCAACGCCGGTTTGTCTCCAGTATATTACGAGCTTGAGGCTGTGATACATGTTCACGTACTGCATCGTTCTAACGCTCCGCACTTGTCGCTGATGAGTGTAAATTGCTTTGTGCCCCGTGTCGTCGGGGATGGATTACTCCGGCGCAGGGTTACCGACAACGGCCGCCTGTGGCGGTTTCGCGAGAACCGAGCATGAACGTGCGTCGGCGGCCATGTTTTGCTTACCTGCTGCGTTATTTAAAAAGAAAAAAAAGCGAGCTCAAGCACCACCTACAACCAAACCGAACGCCTCCTCCCCTCCTGTCCTCCGCTCCCCCCCGTCCTTCTTCCCCATCTCCAAGCAAAACGTCCTGAATTAGCTCTGACCTTCTCTAATGAAAAGTGGAAGCTACACTGTGGCTTATTACAGTGTGCAGGGCTGAGCCTCTGAAACAGTGCGCTGCTATTTACCAGCCCCCAAGTGGCAATTATGAGTCGCGCTATACATAGCTCTCCACTGCTCCTTTCTAGCTAGCAGGTGGCGTTTTTTTTTTTTTTTTCCCCGAGACAATAGACACAGATGACAATGAGGCAAACAGCTGCTGCTCCTCTCGTGGTTCCCCTTCCCGTGTGAATGAGACGGGACGTGGAGAAGAACGATCCAGATTATCTGGCAGGGAGGGGAAAAAAAGGGAAACGTGTGAAATACAAAAATAAAAATCACCGTTGCACTCGGTGCATCCAGACAGCGTTCACGGTGCTTCACTTTTTCCACATTATATGTTACAGCCTTGTTACAGATCGTATTAAATGAGCGTCTTTCAATGAATGTCCATGTTTTCATGACTGTGGGGAGGAAGCCAGAGTACCTGGAGAGAACCCACGCTTGCACAGGGAGAACATGCAAACTCTGTGCAGAAAGGCCGGGAATCGAACCTTCTTACTGCAACGGTGGCTCCCAGCTGCGCCACCGTGCAGCCCGTCTTTGGGGAAGCAACACCGTGGCTCATTACAGTCGGCAGGGCAGAGCCCGCTATGGGAGTGTGGATGTTTCTCCAGTTTTATCAAATATAGAAGAAGCTCGAATGTCCAGCTGAGGGAGCGCCTCAGATTGAAATGAGCATGACAACCCAAAATTGGCTGGAAAGCGCCACGTCTCCCCTTTCAGAAACAATTAAACGTTTTCAGACAGTGCAACGTGTGGCTGGATTACGGCACTGCAAAACTGCAAACTGCTTCTCGTCCAGTTATTCCACCTGAGCGCCTTTTGCAAATTCTGTTATTCAAGCAAAAATACATTATTTTTAACTTTTCAAAATGACCCTTGAACATCCTTTCTATTTTGTTCTCCGTGTTAGAATAGATACAGAATTATTTCTCCAAACTGTGCGCAGTGTTGCAGCTGTCCCCCTTCGTCTTTGTCTTATTTTCTTTTTTGTCCTGAAAACTCCGTAAAACCTGAAAGAGTGCACTTTCATTTCCACATCAAAGGGCCCAAACAAAAACCTCGAGCTGGAGAATACATTTACTTGTCATATTTTCCTCTACAGCCAGGTCTTACAGAGTTATAGGAGGAATCCAGGACAGAATTGAAGGGAAGCACAAAGACGGCCAATAGACGGAATGACAAAAGGCGAAATAAAAACAAGGCCATATATCCCTGCACTAGGCCTGCTGAGACACCAGCACAGGCAACGAGGACAAAAGCAAAAATCTTTCTTCTTCTTTTTTTTTTTTTTTTTTTTTAACAAACTCCACACAAGAGACTTGCATAATTTTGACTAAGAAGAAGAAGAAGAATAGCCCTGCCACCAGGAAACAATCCAGCATCACATGCTGACTTATCTTCTGTGAATTTGAGGCTTGCCCTCCAGATGTTCTTTTATTCAAGCATTTCCAAACCCTCTTTAGTTTTTCTTTTGGCCGCATTGTCCTCAGTCACCAAAATCATTTCGACGCGACTCTTTTATTATTTGTAATAAATCATTGTCTGTTTGAAAACAGAAGCTTCAGTTTTGCAGGAGTACTGACTGCCTCTTGCGCTTTCCCACGTTTTGTTTTGTCACTTTAGGGCTAGGGTTAGGGGTCAGGGTTAAGGTGGGGTTAGGGTTAGACTCAACATTGTTGAGTCGGATTTGTTTTTGATGAACCCGAATCAGCACATCATTGTGAAGTCAGAGGAGTATGAAACAAAAAAACAAAAACATTGTGAGACAGGGTGGCGTCCATTTGCATTCAACCACTCATATTCCCACACACACGTCTATAAACCCCGCCGTTATCACTTTCCTTTATCAGTGACCTGATTAGTACATAAACAGCGAGTATTTGGGGTAAGTTTCAAACAGCAAAACCTTCTTCTTTGCAAAACAGATCATCCTCATTCATCTGAACGTCCATTTTCAACAGATTCTCAGTTGGATTTTGGTCTGGATAATGTTGGTGTAAAGGTGAATCCTTAAAACCAGCTGGCAGTATTTTCAAAGTACTTATTCGTAACACTGTTTCGTAACAAGCTTTCGAAACAGTTTTAAGTCATGCTCAAACGAACTCCATTCACTTTATAGATAAAACCCGAGTGTTATTGCCTGATTCCTATTCAAGCATCATCTCCAAATGTAATGCACTTTTCACAAAAACCGCTGCACTTGTGGCAGCTGTCTCAAGTCACTCTGGTATGTTTCCATTTTTGTATCTGATGCTGATCGACTCCATGTTCGTCTGTGCAAATGCAGCTGGAATGGTTTCCGCTGGCACTTTCTCCACTTTCGAACAGTCGATGTGACGCATCAGCATGTGGGGGGTGGAGGGTGGGGGTGGAAAGAGGGCGGGGAAAGTTATTTCCGCTTTGGAGCAGTTAATTAAGCGTTTAAAAGCCCAAGGAAATCCAGCAGGAGTTTATGAGAAAATGTCCCAGTTACAGGAAGGGAGCAAACGGAGGGCAACGCCATGTTCTAACTTTTTATCGTCAGGGAAAATTTGAGACCGCCGATTTGGAAACAACCAGACTTGCAGGGATATGCATCAGAATGAGTCAAAGTCAAACCCAACTTCACATTTTTTTTTTTTTTTTTTTTTTTTTTGTGAGTGTGTGTTTTTGGTCTTGCAATCAGCGGATTTTAATTACATCTGTGGCGTTTTTAGCTTTCAGCACTGAAACAAATTTGTTCAACCAAGTTGCATTTAAACGACTTAGAAACAGCACAAACTCTTTGAGTATTTTAGCATATCGGGCATAAAGCAAAATATACATATACATATATTCTAGTCTTCCTTTCTAGCTCTTAAATCTAAGCAGTAAATATTTTGACTGCTGTTGATGTACCGACGACATCAGCTACAGCGTAGCGTCGACTCTGAGTTTTCCCTCCACTGGTAATGACAATGTGCATCAAAGGCAACGTTATCTGTCTGAATTGCTTTCAAAAAGTAATGGAGAGGGTGGGGTGGGGGGGGGCAAACAAACATCCCACATCTTTCCAGTTAATGGAGGTGACACTGACATTTCAGTGGCTGGAACAGCAAAACAAAATAAGAATGACCCCCCTCGCCTCGTGCTTCTCTCTGCAATATCCAAGTTTTATTCCAAAAGTACTGTGGCTAATGTACTCTTGTGTTCAGAGTCGCACGGCGAGAATGCCAGACGGTTCCATCGGAAGCATAAAAAAAAGTCAAATCTGCACAAAAGTGCTTTCTGAAGAAATTCCGACTCTTATTATGTTTCCGATTTTTTTTTTTTTTTTTTTTTTGTTGTTGCAGAGTTTCAGACTAATTCTAATGCCGAAAGAATGAAAAGTTTTTTTTTTTTTTTTTTTCCTGCTCCCTGTGTTTTGACATCGCTAAACAGGAACAGATTCAGCAGTGAAGATTCTCTCCTTAATTCGTTGTGGAGGCAGGAAAAGCGACGCATCAAAGCTCGCTCTTTGACAGCAGCTTTCCCCCATCAAAGTGACTCAGTCAGGTAGTTCTTTGTTTCCGTGCGACGTCGGCCATCCAAACAAAGAATAATTATGTAATTAAAAGGGAGAGATAATGGGGGCTTTTATCTTTTTGCTGTCTTTGTTCTGTAAAGCACCTGATTCAGCTGCGCGCAGTTTAAAAGACACGAGAACCCTTTTCATCAAACGGCGTAATAACAATAATAAGTAGGCGGCTTCGTTTTTTTTTTTTTTTTTTTTTTGTGTGTGTCTTTTTAAAGACCTAAGCTGCTGCCCTCACGTAAAACATCCATGAAGTCGACGTTGACGCTTTTTCTGATTTTTGAAGTTTTTTTTTTTATCTCAAGCAGAAACTGTTATGAAGAACTTAATTTTATTTTTTGGTTGTATTTCTCTTTAATAGTAAGTCATGCAACTAATATCTAGTTTTTTTTGTTTGTTTTTTTTTACTCAAGCACTTAGGCACATCCACCCATTATACTTAGCTAAACACAGCAAATGGTTTATAGACCAACATAATAGAAAGTAGTTAGCCAGATTACCTTGCATTAGCTTTAAGAACAAGTGAATCACTGAAACTAAATGACATTAAAGCCTCAAATTTTCTCCGTATTGAAAAGCAAGGCTGCGCTCTCGGGCCTCTTGCTCCCCTTCAGTTCACAGACTGTTAAAAGCTCTTCCCTTAAATTCAACAAACAGATCAGCGCTCCAAACAGATTTCATTCAGAACTGACCTGGGAGCGGGATTATTACAACCCCCTACATCAAGACCGGTTTGGACCGGGGCTTCCTGCATCAGCTACAGGTCGTTCAACATGCTGGTCGTCCAACAAACGCAAGAAAACACGAGAGCATAACTATGCTGGCTTCGGGCTACGGGACTCCAACACGGGATTGATTTCAAGGTTTTGTTGTTGGTGTTTAAAGCTCAGCTTTGTCTGGCAATGTCCTCTTTCCAGGACCTTTTAACAAATCCACACTGCCATTTGGGACTCCAAAGGTCAAACAACCAAAAATGAGAAGCAGAGGTCACGATGCGTTTACGGAGCGTTGATTATTTCGAGAAACTCTTGAAGACCCTCTCCTACTTTAACAGCCTTTTGATTGTTTTTAATGTATTTTTTTTTTAGTACTTTTCCATCTGCATTGCTTATTCCAGGCAGCTTTGACCAACGTCTATTATCATACAGTGCAATGCAAATGAAGCTGACAGTAAAAACTCGTAGAGCCACGATTTGGTAGATTTCCTTTTTTTTTTTTCCGTGCACTCAGTTTTGGGATGATGAAAAAAAATTAAAAAATTTGTCCACCAATTGAAAAAGCAGGAAGCAGTCAATACTGCAGGGCATTCTGGGTAAATGCAGCCAAAACAAACGCGAGTGTTTAACTCCAGTAGGAGAAATTTCTCTTTTCGTCTTTACCAAAGACGAAAACAGAAACCCGACCGCCGCTAAAATCTGATGCCGCTCCATTTTTTTGTTTACATCGTCTTCTTCCGAGGTTTTCGCGTTGTTTTCCTCGGCGGGTTTTTGGTGCAGTGCCTCCGCAGGCGAGGAGGTGAACAGGCATTTCGGCGGCTTTGGATCGTTTGATGCAACGTGAAGGCAAACCGCGCCAACGCAAAATGTGGCAAATGTTGGCATTTTGGTCCCCAATCAAATCGAGCGAACCGGGTCCATCACATGCTAAAAAGCATTGTGGTGCATTTTTCAAAATTTAGACAGCGAAAATGCGACGTAGGAAAGTCTACGAAATGTCGAATGACAATTGTTGCAATTAGTTTTTTTTTTTTTTTCCTACTCTTAATCTAATAAAGCTTCTAAAGTCTAAATAAGTTACAGGCAAATAAAATCCCTTCAGTGATAAATATGAAGTTTTTGAGCAGAATTCATCGACAGCATATCCTTTTTGACAATATATAACTTGGGCTTTGTTTCAGATTAAACGGCGCCCAGCAGCAGGTGATCATCTCACAGTAATTTATTTTCTCCCACTGTTCTGCCGGAGCGCTCGCAGCCGAACAGGGCCATCCATCTACCTGTCTGCTTGTTGTTAATTTCCTCAGGCAAGTCAGAGGAAGCCCGGGGAGATGACAGGTCTCACAGTGTGGAGGCTCGAGCAGCGACTCGGCGCACACAGGGAGCGCCCGTCACTCCCAGGACTGATCCGGCACAACATGTCCGCCACCCGTCGCCGGGCCTTTCCAGACCTGCAGCTCGCCAAAGTTCTCTCTTCCGGACGATCCGTCCGTCCGCCGGCGATTGAAACGCGTGGCTTCAACGTGCTTTAAACGGCCCTCGCGTTGTTTAAAGGTGACAGACTTCCTCCTTCGCCTCTCGCTTCACTCCAAAGCTATTTTGAAGCACAGCTGTCAATTAGTTTCCCATCACTCTGGCTCCGCTGGGGTAAGTGACACAAGTCGATGCAGGCAGTTCTGTGGAGGCTGCGTGCAACGTCCGCCAGTCCTGAGACGTCACACAGCAGGCTGGCAGGTTCACCTCTCATACCGAATGGGAGGAACAGGAAATTGGCTCGTGCAGCCGCAGAGGTTCACCAGCGCACATCTGCTCACCTGATGAAATGGATTCAATGCGAGTTTTGACTTGCTGAAATCAGGTTTCGGTTCGGTTTTGATCTTTAAGGCATGTCTGTCTTAAAGGTAACCAAGATGGACTTAAGGTAAAAGTCGATCCTACGCCTCTCCGCTCCTGATTTCCAAATGACAAAGCTAAATTTCCTGTCATCTGGACCACTGAGCAACACTTTAAACCGGTTACAGCTATTCTGACGTTGTTTCAGGTTCAGCAGTGACCTGATGGGGGATACAGCATCCGTAGCCAAAGTGTTGGATTTGTTTTGGGTGTTTTGTCTCTGACTCTGTTGTCATTCTGCTCCTTGTGGAGCTCACCCACATTTTTTGAAAGGGTTTGCTTGACTCAAGGGTTGTTATTATCCCTGTTGATGGGTCATCGGTTCTTTCTGAGTGGCTTTTATACATTCCTGTCCCTGTGCAGGGTGTCAGTAGCTGCATTTCCACTAACTTTAAAATTGCACAAAATTGATACTCGGAGAATAAATCTGCCGCACGGAGACGCTCCCATTTAGAAAACAAACTCTTGTTTTTCGACATCAAGCTTTGGGGCTGTAGGCGGTGTTTCAACTGTATCAAAAGAAGTGCGTTTTGCAAAACTGCAAAGGAAACACTTCTTTCACATCACACGAGTCGTGTGATCGACAGCTGGATGTTACTACTGGTGGAAACGAGAAAGAAGAAAACAGGAAGTCATTGTTTTTTAATGACTCATCAAATGAACAAACGTTTAATTGCATGTCTTGTCTTCTTCCTTTTTTTATTTAAGCGGAATATTCACAAAGTTTTTGCGACACCAGAAGCCTCTACGGCACAGATATTTTACAATATTCAAATGTTCCGAAACACTGAATTTTTGGGAGTAATCCAGAAAAATCCAAAAGACAATAAAAAGGCTCTTTAGGTCTGTTATGATATTTTTGCTGCGCTTGTGTATGCAACAATTTGTGTTAAGTGATAACACCGCCAAGACGGCACAGTCTTGCAGCCTGTCACACGCTCCTCTTCGCTGTTCCAAAGGAGCGACTGTGCATGGTATTAAACATGAATAGGTTTCTCGCTGGTCCGTGTTTCAGATCTCAGACAGATTTCATGACTCCGTCTGGCAGACAAACAGAAAACTAAATCAACACAGAACCAAACAATAAAAAGAAAACACAGAGACTCTGAAATTTGTACAAATGAGTGCAAATATTGCTCCCAGCCCCTGAAGACACACACACACACACACACACACACACACACACACACACACACTTGCACACGCGTATTTCTCAAGCAAAGCATCCAATCGTCATGCAAAAGAGTGCGTGGCAGAAAAACGCCAGAGCTGAACTAATCAAATGGAAATGTTTTTTTTCTTGTCTTTTTTTTAAATTTTTTTTAACAAAACCAATTAGAAATTCTTCAACTCAGCTTATTCAATAACGTCGCCATCAAATCATGCCAGCGGAGGCCGGGGTCTTATTGATATTTTGCTCACACGCGGGCAAACATGTTCTGCGGATCTTTGAAGCCGACTTCAAAGTCGGCACGGAGGCGAAGCGCTGAAGAAAAAAAAAAAATCGAGACGCTGATACAATGAAAGGGGGAAAAAAAAAGGATGCAGATATGTTCTCTGACGGACGCCAACGCGTTTTGAACATTTCGAATGCATTGGGCAAAACGGTCTTACGCGAGGTCAGACGTGCCGAGTAAGACGGATTTGTTAAAAAGCGGAAGCGAGTTAATTGGCTGAGAAAATGTTCTGCTGCCTTCTCAGACCAGCAGCTCAGGATGTGAGTGAAACGTTGGAGGATTTTTAGTTTTATTTTAAGTGATGGTCACTTGTAAAACGGTTGGCGTGAATCAAAGTGAACCATCTTGTTTGCAATAGCTCTGATTCAACAGGACGTCGTGTCTCGCTCAAGCTCTAATGATGTCTGCAGTTTTTCCCTCTGTGAGCTGCACACCTCTTCTTCGCACGTGACTCTTCGCTTGTATGTGTCGCATTTTGTATGCGCATGTCATTGCATTTCGCCCCCAGCGTGTGTTCTTGAGTCTATCCTGGGCTGTTGTGTAATTATGCAGTTATTGCTCCACTGGGTCTCGTTTAACACATGACTGTCTTCTGGGTGGCTGCCGCTCCCTGCGGGTTGTGCGAGACCCTCCGGAAGAATCGGTTCAAAGTTCAGGTCAGACTGTTGAAGTGGAAACATTTTAGGTTCGTGTTTTCGGTAGTTCTAACAACAGACTCAATTGACGGCCTAAAATTGAACCAGTTCTCATTTTACTAGTCACATTTGTCGTAGGTATAGTAGGAACGTACTCGTTTACACTTCCTGGTGAAATCCTTTTTCCGTTCTATTAAACAAAAATCATACAAAACAAGTCGGTCGGATCCCCGGGAGGATCCAGCCAACCAACCACCTGCTTTCAGCTCCGGGGTTTCACGTGATGAACGTGATCCGGTTTCCGCTGGTTGCCCGGGTTCAGTCAGCGCTAATGAAAAACAGACCAAATCCCCCCCCTGCAACCACCACGCGTGGAAGTTCATCGGATGTGTTCGTGCTGACACGATGTCTTAAAGAAACCGTCGGCTTGATGTGATCTGCTCAAAGGGTGCTCTTTCACATGAAACTTGATCAAACTTGAGCTCGATAAAGATTGATTCTTTTTGGAGAGAGGAGGCTTTCTATTTTCTGGCTTCATTTGCAAATGATGACAGCAAGTGTCGTCATTTGCAGTTGATTTTTGTTAACTTTTCTGTGCTCTGCCATGCAGAAGGCACGCAGAACCAAACAGAAAGACATTGCAAACTCTACAATCAGGTAGAATTAGAGTGTATATATAGATATAGATACTAGAATATTAGCATAGAGAATATCAGGAGCCTAAATGAATCTTGTCAGAGGTTCAGGTCCGTTCGTTCATCTGCTGTAACTTCTACAGCCGCCTCTGGCTTCGCTCAAAGTGACCGTCGCTGCACAAGCTGAGATGTGCATTAGCCTTTCCGAGACGGAGCCATGACAACAAGAAAAATAATTTTAAAAAACAGAAAAAAAGAAAAGACGACGCAGAGAAAATGAATGCACAATTAGAAGTTGCCATCTGTACTGAGAAAATAATCTGTTTAATTCCCTTGGAGACCACAGGTGCTGTCATTTATCCCATCCAGAACGACTTCTAAAGTAGATAAATGCTCTTACTATGAGGTAAGTCGACCTTACGATACGTGACACGCTGCTCTGCCTCATGGAGGCGAGGGAGGGGAATCCGCTGTTTGGGACTCCAGTGGTTTTAATTCTAAATGCATCAAACTTCAGCCGTACAAATTTAGAAGAGGGTAGCACGAGTTTATGTCATCGCACTCTAGGGTTATCCCTTTAACCCGATCGCTGAGTTCATGTTGCTTAGACGGACAGGAGGTTTGCTTTTCCAGCACGTATCGCGTCTTGTACGTTGACCGTTGGTGATGGCCGCCAGATGCTAGTTGCGTTTCCATGACAAATGTGAGCAAAGCTTTGTCTTTTTTTTTTTTTTTTTAAGCGAATGTAAAAATGAAAAAACAGCATTGCAATTGCCGTGTTTCCATTGCACGAAAAATGCAATTAAAATCATTCAGAACATGGCGCGCCATCATCCTCCTACCACTTCCTGTCGCCTTCCTCATCTATTTTATTGCAAAATCAAAAGATTTTTAAGTCATGTGGACTTTAAAAAATATATACATACACAGAATATACACATATATGTAATTTCTATGACAAGTAACATAGCTGCGATAAGATGGCACTATGTGCCTGGAAAAATGCACAATACTGCCCCTTCACTCAAGTTATATTCAAAAAGACTCCACAACACGTTTTTAATTATGAACTATATCTGGTCCGTGTGATGCCGCCGCTTGATGCAAATGGAGACGACAACAGGCAAGTTGTCTGTGACGCGACGACTTCCCTGCGTGTGTTTGTGTGATTCAGCCTCGCGGATGGAAGCGGCGATTCCGCCCTGCGATGCGTTCAGACCCCCGCCCCCCCCCCGGTGTTTCCTCCCGCACAGAGCTGGCATTTGCCTTCTCGCTCGCGTGACTCTGACTCTGCTGCTCCTTCACTGCCACGCTTTGTGACTTCCCCCCACCTTCCTCCGACGTCCTTGTCCACGCGCCTCTAAAGCCACGCCTTGCCCCGCTCCCCTCTGAGGGCCTTCCACAACCTGCAACCCGTAACGTGATTTCTCACCTCCGGGGGGATCGTGCGATGCAGAACCGATCAGAAGCTCCTGTCGGTTAGCGGCCGGCCACAGGCGCTCGTGACGGTCGTGGTGCGTTTTGTCTGAGCAGAATGAGGCGATAAATTGGTCATGGAGTCAATTCGCGGCGTCAAGGCCTCGCGTGATGCAGTCGTGTACGTTAAACATTGAAAGCTTCAGGAGGAAGTTCGCTCGGGGCCACCGGCGTGACACTTTGCCTGTCGTAACGTTTGATCTAAGAGGTAGTTGAGCCCGATGTGACATGAGGGAAAGTGCGACATGGTGTGTGTTGAAGGGGCAATAAGGGGCAATGTGTAGGCATAATCCCCCTGAATAAAGAGGTACTTTGATAACATGGCTGCTCCAGCGGGTCTCCAGGGGGTCTTAAAATGTGCATGTGCCATTAAGGAGAATTGATTTACCTGTAGCAAAAGCACTTTAGTTTAACTCCTCTGTTAATAAAAAAAATAAAGCTTGTCCTCCACGCACACACACTTTGGGTCACAGGTTGACTGAAATGGACAGTTTTGTGTGTTTTCCAGCCACAAAGTGGCATTTTGTAGCAAAATGAAGTAACTATGTTACCTTCAGTTTTTATAGAAATTCCATATTTATCAAACATGACTTAAAGAAAATTTTACTTTTTAATTTAACGCTTTGAAATTGGAAACTGGGCCTGTGTCTCTTTAAGAAACTCTTGTGCTTTCTGACGCTCTCCCTTCAGGAAGTGATCGCAGCATCGCTCGTTTTTAAAACATCCAACGTTTTTTTTTTTCCCGGCTTCGCACTGTGAAGCGGCCCCTGCAACGGTGCCCAGCTCAATCAGATGATTGCTAATCGATTCTGGCTAGTCTGAAGGAGCCGAGTGCGGGAGTCTTTACTTCGTCCATGTTACTGTCCCTTTAAGGTCAATACCGGCGTTAATGTTCCTGGCACAGACTCTGCTCCTAAGCCTAAACTATGGGTCGGCCATTACGCGTTATTGATGACATTCTGCTTCATTCATTCCAGAAATAGCATTGATGAGTCTGTAGGATTACTGTATCCTTCTCCTGAGCGCCAATACCATTAGCAGCAAAACCGACTCCCAGCATGCTCCTCTTCCTGCTCCCAGTCGGCAAAGAGCTCTTAAGATTTGAAAGCCTCACCTTGATTCTTCTAATTACTGTGGCCAACTTTTGTCACATCTCAACATAAATAATTGCTCCACAGGGCATTTAAAGATTCCAGGCGGGATTTTTGTTTCTTCCTTGGTCGATGCCGTCTCGCCGTCTTCCAGTTAGCTTTAGCGTCGGTGGCTGCTGGGTTCTTCATTCTTCCACCAGAGGCTTTTGGTCGGAAAACAACTCAGCGATCCTCAGCCGGTTCTGGACGGGTAACTCAGACTTCTGAAATGTGCCGAATTAAAACTCGGCCGAAAGCAGGAGGAACGTTTTGGGAGTTTTGCACCATCGGAAAAAAAAACCCAACAACACGCCCCGCACGCGTCGTCGAAAGGCCAAATTGAATATAAAATTCAGTGACACACTTGCTACGGATGTGTGACCCGCGAAGCAGAACCGTGGACTCGGACCTTCATCTCTCCGATGTGAGACACGAAAAAAATGACAAAAAGGATCCGGTAAAATTAGCGGCCGGGCAGCAAATCGAGGCGTCTACGCGGAGCAACCGTTCCCAAACGCCTCCCGAACGCAACGAGCGGAAACAGGAGGGCGAGAGAGGGAAGGAATTATTAAAATGTGCCACAGTGGAAAGTGCTCTGGCGGTAATTAAGTCGACAGCAGCTTGGCTCCGGCAGCTTCGTTCCGAGTCCGTAATGTATTTCAGTAATGACGGCTCTTGGCGGCAAACTGGCTCTTCGTCACGCTCTCCCTCTCCCCGCGCCCCCCACCCCGGATAATCCTGTTACCGATGACCACTGTGGCTGGGTGTGAGTCCAGATCAGAAAGAAAGAAAGGGATGAGGGAGGAGGACAAAAAAAGAAAATTGAAAGAGAGAGAGGGGAGGTGGAGGGTGGAGGGAATAGAGCAACCCTAATGTGTCTCGTTGCATAAGTGATGTCAGGGCATATTTCTGGTTAAAGTTTATCCGGTGAAGAAACTCCAGACCCCCCTGCTGCTTCTGCAGAGTGTTTTATTTTCATGAATCATCTCAATTCGGAGTCCTCGACGGCTAATCCCGACGCGCGGCCTTGAACGCGACGGACGCCCGCCGCTTGGACGTGTCTGGCTGCACGTCGGTTTTGTGCCCCGGCGGTTGTTTGGACGGTGGACCAGAAACGAGGGTTGAAACCGGGAAAAACTGTACTTTTTTTGTTTTTTCTGAAATCCAGCCTGAAACGATGATGTGGGAGCGCGCGACTTTTCTGTTTCAATGCCACGACTTCAGAAAGAGAGGGGGCGGGGGGGAAAAAAATCATTTTACAAAAACACAAAAAATTCGATGGGTTTACTGAACGTCTGGACATTGAAATGCAGCGGCCTGACCTCTGACCCTTCATCCGTGAATAAACCTGCAAACAGCTCTTCGCATCGCCGCACAAAAAGACCGTTTTGTCTTCCACAAGGCAGGAATGGCATTTGAGGAGCGAAAACTGAACAGAAAAAGCCGACATGCAGATGTTCGTGTGTAAATGTGGTTTGGTTTGAACGAGCCAAACTCAACTCTTTCTTTATTTGGACGCGTTTATTTCGAGAGCTAAAATAAGCCGCTGAGCTTGCAGACCTTAAATGTTCATAGAGGAGACGATCAGTGCAGTTTGTGCAGTTTTGTAGGTTTAGCGTTTGTTTCTTGCTTTTGCTTTCGATTCACTTCAGTTCCAGCAGAAACGCTGCTGTAACTCGCATTGTCCAAGTTTCTATAAAGAGTTGTGCTGACGGCTTTGGGAAGTAAAAACGAAGCCCGTGATTGTTTCCAGAGAAACCTTTCGATTTGTGCTGCTTGTTTGAATCATTGAGAGCAAAGTTTTTCCTTTCGTTCTGTTTTTTTCATTTAATTTTATTTTTTTTAAATACAGGTTAACGTGACAGTGCGCGTTGGATAACCCCGACGATAACTGAATCCTCAGAAGACCCGTCCCTTTAGAAACGGATTGTCGGCTGCTGCGTTGTGGTCAGACGGAATCAAGGCCAAGGAGCTTAAAGCTTGAAGTCTGTCAAAGGGACAAAATGTGGACATAATTCTTAATAAATTAAAGTGGAGGACTTTCTAAAGAAAGAGTCGGTTCTAAAAGAAAAAAAAAAAAAAAGAAAAAGAAAAAAGGCTCTGTCTACCACAGAACAAATAGAGACAAGCACAAAATAATAAAATAAAAATGCAAGACCTTCAGAAAGCCTGAAGAAATTTTGCTTCAGATCACTTGAAAAGATTACAATACAGTCTGACTTCTCAGAGCCAAACGCAAAGAAATGAAAGATGACTTTTTTGCACAGCCTTGTATCTTTTTGTCCGTCTGTCTCCTTTTTTTTTTTTTTTTTTTTTTTTTTTTTGTCGCTGCAGTGCTTTGGAAGCATAACTGCTCAGCTATGCATTCTTAGTTCAGCATCTGTCGGGAAAGATTTATGCTTATTCCTTCTCGTATTGTTAGGAGTCAAGAAATGCAGACAAAGACGGTGACTGTATAATATTTTTGTTATGTATTCCGTCATTCGATATCAGCCAACGGGACTTGTTATTGGGATGAAAACAGAGTTTTGTGGAGAGAATTGGCTCCTGGCTTTCTCGCTCTAATTTGAGCGAGAAAGCCAGATTGGTATTTTATTGCCATTGTTGTTATATATATATTTTTTTTTACTAATTCCAATTGTATCCCTTTTTCCGTCTTATATCTATGGTGAACCCTTTTCCACGTTCTCAGATGTTTCAGGAACGTATATCTGTTGTCCCAGAGGGAAAGCTGTCTGGTGTTCACCCCACCTCTCACCGTAGGCGTTCATCGACTCTTCTTAATGGGACCCGGTGGGTTTGTCCACGGACTCGTCAGAGAGCATTGGAGTCTGTCTGAAAGATTAAACCGATCCGGGTCTCCTCTGACTAATGGCGGGGCTTATGAAACAGTGCACTCCTCAATGCATCTGCGTTTGTCTTTTGAAGAATCGAGTCCAAACAGAATACACACAGATATATCTGTATGTATACGCAGCCAGCAGCTATGCACCAGAAAGGAAAGAAACCGAGATGTCTGTTTTTGCTGAACGTCAGCGAGAGTAATAGTCCCTGCTCGGCCGCCCCTATAAAACTTTTCCGATGCTGCAGCAGGAACAGCCAGGTTTGCCAGCGCCCAAGCTATGAAGGACCGGTGGACAGACTATGAAATACTCATCGCCAAAATGATTACAGCAGAAGCTTCCCTTTCTTTTTGCTACCCGCGGAGAGATTGAAGCGCCGAAAAGAGTTTTAACACCACAAATGTTTCATGAAATCTAGTAAAACTCTCGTATCTTTTGTAGAAACATCTCTTATATCAGCTGGAGCTACGGTTATCGGAGCGGGACGTCCGCCAGATTCACCCAAACAGTGACTGAAACTTCAGCCATCGATCTCTGAAAAAGTGATTCCAACTCGGTTCGATTGCTTGTGGAAAGACAAAAACAGATTCAAGTTGTGGTTTTTCTACCGGCGTTAAACCTGCGGACGTTCTGGAACACGCTTTTGATTTGATGGTGGCGTTCCACTTTGTTTTAGCTTGTTGTGAAGGGAGTCAAGCACTGAAACATATCATTTGGTCTGATGGTGTCACTGCACACCAGAATGTTTATCAGTGTTTCATTCATAATGTTTGAGAAGCAGCTCCACGCAGGTGTGTTCAAGTCTGGGTGTGAAGGAACTCGGCGTTTCGGCTGTTTTTGCAGATTTCAGGAAGTTTGTGGTGCGTTGCAGCTGTTCCTCGGTCTCCACAATGTTGGTTTACTAATATTCTTTGGGGGGAAAAAAAAAAAAAAATGGAAAAAATCCTGTGAGGTACAGAAATTAAATCACTCACACGTGTGATTTCCTGTCTGGGTCCGAGACATGAAATCACAAATGTATAGAAGTTTACGGTCGTAGCATTGTAACCAAAAAAATGAATAAATAAAAAAAACACACGCTGAATGAGATGCTTTTCCAGTCGGTGCAAAACATTACAAGATGACAGTTTCTGAAGAGAATTATTTACACTGAGTCATATTTTTCAAATATATATATATATATATTTCTTTTTTTGTGGAAACTAACTTATTTCTGCTCTGAAATATGAAAGCTGATCTGTATTACAGTAGAGATGTTTTTTCCTGTAGTGCTTTTCAAATATTGGATCATAGCAAATAGTCCTTAATGGTAGGAAATAGGTTTCTCCCTGGGGCTTGTTGAGCAGCAGCCTCAAAACCATCAGTGATGCTCGTTCTCTCTCTCTCTCTCCCTCTTTCTCTCTCTATTTCTCTCTCTCTCTTTCTCTCTCACCCCCCCGGCCTCGCCCTCCCTTCCCTCCACCTCACTCTTTTATCTCTGTGCATTGTGACGCACTTCTGCAATCCACCACGGTTTGTGTGCATGCATGAGGCTTTGTTGCTACGGGGCTGCAGGTTATGCGAGCGGAGGGTGCAGCAGGGAAGCAGATAAATAGAAAAATAGAAAGATGCAAAATTGTCCCAAAAATTACCCCCAAAAAAGCAAAGAGCGTTCTCTTCTTTTTTTCTCTCTCTGTCTCTCTTTTTGTTTCGGGGAGTTCAGAGCCTGCGAGTGAGGCAGAGGCACGTATTCAAGTAAGAAAAAAAAAAAAGAAGCAACTTTAACTTTGTTGCCCTTAATGTGACATGCCCAAAACACACTGCCGACGTCACTATGGAAACATCCCCACCTTAAAGCTGCAGTGTGTAACTTATTTTCTCTTTCTAACATATTTGTTGAAACTGTCACCATGTCGTGACAGTGTAATATGAGGCAGGTAATCTGTGAAAGGAAGTCAACTTTATTTACGTAGCATCTTTTTTACAAGTCAAGAGACGACAGAGTTGGTTGGATGACAGGAAGAAGAATATCGTCAAACGTAATGCAACCTTGAAAGAGCCTGTGCAGTTGCACGTTTCAGATTTTTATCTTTAGTTTATTGCAACCTTGCAGAAACACTTCAGCGAACACCTGACGCAACTGCAGCTCCGAAATGAGACGGCACAGAAACAAGCCTTCCTCTTTCCAAGACAGAAAACAGCAATAAGTTTTTGTTTTTTTTTTCTAATTTTTGTGCCAAGGAACGGTTTTCAGCCGCAAAAGCGAAATGAATCAAATATTACGTGATGAATAGCAAATGAGAGTTTGTGTTAAGGCTGCAAAAATATTTATGAGCGGAAACGCCGCAATCAACTCTCCCTTCTGGAGGTTTTGTTTTAGAATCTGCGATCAGCCGGTCAGGAACCAAGAGGATCTCCTCTGGATCTCTGAGGTCGCATTCATTTGAAATGGATTGCAAACGATGCCGTTGTCTGTTTTCCTCGTGTAAAAAAAAAAAAAAAAAAAAAAAAGTCAAAATGTCGCTCGGGGTTTTGTTCAAAGTGCACAGAATGTTAATGTCGAAAAATCACAACTACGCAGTTTTAGTTTTTCCACTGAAGTGGAAAAATCACACTTGAATAAGACTTTTCACTGATTGAGTCATTAAAATAATATGTCCCCTGCCTTCTTCCTCCAGCTACTTCCTGTCATTCAAACCAAATTCAATACGGCCAAAAAAACAAATATATATATATTTTTTTTGTTGTAGCATGTTTACATTAAGCAAATTTAAATTCAAAACGTCAAGTTTCGCATTTATATGGTTGATAGAAACACAGATATTGACCGATACACTGACCTCAGGTAACGAGAAACATGACTTTCACAACAACAATAAAAAATAAAAAAAATATTTGTGCGTTTTTGTATTCAGCCCCTTTATTCTGACGCCCCTATCAAACGGTGCTACTGAACGTCTGGAGTCACCAAGAGGAGAAAAAGGAAGCTGGATGTCATGTTTACAATTTTCCTAGTGTGATGTGCGTATCAAGCAAATGGAACAAGATGCTCTGGTTAGATGAGAACCTCTGCCGGAACCAGCTGCACATGGTCAAAAAATTAATTAAAAAAAAATTTTTTAAATCAGCATCCTGCCTCTTCCTGGCTTCTTCTTTGTGGTTTTACATGGATTTCGACACGGCTGAAAATGTGGGGTTTTTTTTTCAAAATTGGCATTTTTTTCAGAATTTATTTTCGGAATTTCACTTTGCACAAATTTGAGGTTAAAGGAAATGCATCCAGGGACAGGAAACTGTAGCAGCAAATGGATGAAAGCTAAAAAGACCAAAAAAAACAACAACAAAAAAACAGCAATCCTGGAAGAAAACTTGTTCCAGGTTGCAAAAAAAAAAAATAATAAAAAATGGTAGATTGGACTGGAGTTTCTTCTTCTGGCAAGACACGAGCCCCAAATATCTACATCTGATGGAGACGAACCCCAGAAATGTTTCTCGTTCTAACCAAAGCATGATTGTGCAAAGTTCTGAGTGGCTCAGTGAAACTACTCTCAACAAAACACGCTGAAGCTTGTGGTTGTTATGAGCCAAAATGTGAACAATTCCAAATGGCATGAATAATTTTGCAAGGCACTTTAGGGAAGAGCTCAGCTCTCTCTCTCTCTCTCTCTCGTCTATATTTATGTTTGTGTGGCTTTTGCATGTTTCCTCCAAAGCCCCGCATTTTCGTTTCTCAGCACCTTGGTGAGCCTCACGTTTTGCCCCGGCTGCAAACCTCTCATTCCTCACAAAATCTAACAACGGGAGATCAAAAGCACCCTGAGGAGTTCTACGTGCAACATCGAAGATTTCCATTACGGCTGAATTTTTAGCGGCGGAGGTGGGGGCAGAGGGGGGGGGCTTCCTGGGAGTTTGTGCATCAGAAAACAGACGTGCACCATTATCGTCATCAGAGGGAAGACGGGCAGCGCGAGGGGCAGGGCGAGAGAGGGAGGCTGTCACGAGAAACAAAGTGAACGCAGCTCAACGCTGAATTAAAGCACTTACAGGCAAAGAGGTACGTGAGCCACCAGCGTGCGTTGCTCTGGCATCAAATATCCCGTTCGACGACCTCTCGTGACCTCTCGTGACGGCGTCGAGAAGGGAAACTCCAGCACAGCGGCTGACTCTTCCTCATCCTTCACCTTCCTGTTTGGACTGTGAAGACAGATTTGAACACAGACGCGCGTTCAGGTCTTCAACAAGGTTAATCCAGCCTGCTGCTGCCTTGTTCTTTTGGGTGTTAATTACTTCTCACAGCTCCTTTTAACTCGCAGTCACTTTGTGCTGGAGTCGTGAAAAGACAGGAGCAGAAACAGCCCTGTTTTACAAGTGAGCCTGAGATGTTAAGTTTCACAGCCAGAAAGTATAATTTTAAAGCAGTGTCATAAGGCTAAGTTTTTTTCAGTTGTTGTAGAAATGCTGTGTGTATATATATATATATATATATATATAAACACACACATATATCAGAAATTTGGCTCTGTAATTTTGCTTCTTGAAATTTGGGGGTCTGTCTCTTTAAGAAACTCCTACTCTTTCTGAGACTCCGCCTTCAGGAAGCACTGCTCTATTAACCTTTTAACAACGTTTTTACCTTCAAAACTTTTGTTTACTGTTAAGCTACAGAGGACAGCAACACTGCTGTGTGATTTTTCTCTTTGCTCAACAGCATCTGAATTGCTCACTTACTTACTTGATTTATAAATCAAGACGGTGAAAACACAAATGATGTTTTTTCAAGTTTCTGTTTGGTTTTTTTTGTTTGTTTGTTTGTTTGTTTGTTTGTTTGTTTGTTTGTTTTTTTGCAGAGAGACACAAAGGTCTGCTGAAAAGAACGAGCTCCCAGAATCGCTCAGATTATTGGCATGGAGTTTGACGTTGCAGTATTTTGACAGCATTGGAGCCTCCCCCTCAGGCTGCGTGGAAGTGTGCAAGCCAGAACTCGAAACGGGCCCAGTTGTCGTTCAAAAGCCTCAAAACCGTGATACTATTCAACCCGAAGAACGCAAACGTTCACCTCTGTCATCGTTTCAAAATAACCCAGAAAGAAGTAAATAAAAATAAGTAGAGCAGAGAGGAGTAGCAGATTTGTCTCCCAAATTCCATTTTTTAAAAAAAAATAGTCTAACGACAGGGTGGGCGGGGAGACGGTCTTGCAGAGTTTACGCCGGCGAAAAGCTGTTAGACACAGCTATCGAACAAAATCAGCAATTAACTGAGGGGGCGCGCAGACAATTCAGAGAATAAAGCAACCTAATTAACTTTCACGACGTGATCTCTTTTTCTGGCACAACACTTTAGATAGAGCCGGTTTCCCGAATCTGAATGTGTTAGCGAGTTCGCGGGCTTTCCATCTGCATTAGACACATTTTCCATTTTCCTCCATAAAGCTGTAAAAATAACAACTTATCATCGTCAGGTGCGCATGTAGAGCGCTCACACCCTAACGTGAAGCCTTCCACTTGAGCTTATTCATATTCATATCTTGAATATGAAATTCCCTTGGTGCGTCTTTGCTTCCTGTGCTGGGTCAATGTCCGCAACACATGGTCGATGCAATTTAAAAAAAGAAAAAAAGAAAAAAAAAAGCTTTCTTTTAGCTCTCACGGAAGCAAACTTAAAAAAAAAAATGTCAATTTTATATTTTATTCACTTTTGAACTGATGTGAAATAAACTTCACCTCCTCAACTCCCACACCCAGGAGTTCATGTCAGCTGTCAGCTCCACGTTCTCCTCCTGGCGCCACTTATGCCGATCCACAAAATGGCAGCAACAAAAAAAAAAAAAAATGGGAGAAAACGCCAGAGTCAGTTGTCGTTCAACCGACTACCACAGCTGTTAAAAACGAGCAAACGCACTCTTAAAAATGAATTAAAACTAGACCATCAGAGTCGCAACGAAATAAAAAAACTGAGCTATAAGGAAAAACCCCTAAACTATTTTAACCCTGGTTGGATTTTATTCAAGCGCTCTGACTTTAAATATTCGACATTTGCTCAATGTCATGGACCGTATAAAGTTGCCAAATATCAAAGGGCGGAATGGTTTTGTTCACGCTCCACAGGCAAACCTCGACCACGGACAGACTATGAAAATCTCAACGGGATAAACCCAAGACGGAGAACTGAAGGGAGATGAGAATGGAGCGGAGCTGCAGAGGAAGGTATTGGTCAGGCTAATGAGTAGGTGTAACTTCAGCCCTTCAGGGTTTGACGCGCCTCGGCAGGGTACAGCGATCAATCCGGAGCCAGGGCTGCTGAAGATTCAGCAGACAGCCCATCTCAGCCTGCCTCTCACTTTGACTCGCTCTGACTTCATCCGTCTCCGCGCTTCACCCTCACTGTCTATATTTCGACCAACGTCTCGGGTCTGCGGGATTCGCTTCTCCGAAATCTTTCTCGCGGTCTTAACTCTTACACGCATCTCTTCTCCCGTCATTTGTGGTCCGACGTTTTTTCTTTTGTTTTTTTGTTGGTTTTTTTTGTCTTGTCCTTCTGTGTGAGGAAGAATCTGTGTAAAAACAGGTTTAAGTTAGAAATGCAGAAAGCCTTAAAACCCAACAACCAGCCGTCCAACCTGCTCATTTAATTGCTTTACACGATGAAAACAGAAGAGGACATTGCACTGACGCCTTCAAGGAAAGGAAAATGATACTGGACCACCAACTGAAACTAATGATATTTTGCAAAACACCTGTTTCTCTAATGCTTCTGGTTAAGTCTATAAGGACGTTAGAGGTGAACAATATGATATGAACAAGAGCAGCAACACAGCACAGTGTTCGGCACGGGGAAGTGAGCGGCAGCACTGATTACCTTGGAGTAACCAGTAACGCAAGCTTACTGGTTACTGGTTACCAGAATTTTAAGCTTGCTTTGCTAATGCGCGAATATTCTAAGATGTGATGAAAAGTCACTATTCTGACACAGACAGAGTCTTTTAGAAAGTGTGAAGAATATATTAAAATAGCTGCTAAAGAGTGAACTGAAAGGGAAAAACTCTGATATTACCATGTGTATTAGCAAGTCAGGCAATCATGTTGGGGTGTGTGCGTGTGTGTGCGTGTGTGCGTGTGCATGTGTGCGTGTGTGCGCGCGTTCAACAGATGTTTCTCTTTCGTCAAAGTTGGATATGAACAACGTCTGATTGTCTTTTATTAAAGCTGTTAGAAGCACAATCTCACCGACAGCAGAGATGTTTGCCACTTCAGCTGCTGATTTAATTATGAGCAGAGCAGCGAAATGGAAGGTTTATTCTGCCACAGAGTGTGTGTGCCTTAAGTGCAGAGAAGCAGAGTGGCACAGGATAAACTGGGAAGAGCACGTCCACTGATTTTGATTAGTGTTTTTTGTTTGTATTCCGGAGCGTGACATAACCCCCCCCTCCCCCCCAAAAAAAGTCTCCCAAAATCCCCCCAAAAATCCCCAAAACCCCCCAAAAAACAGCTGGTGTTAATAAATTGTTGCAAATCGAACCAGAGCTGTTTACTACCTAAAATTCTCCGCCATCGTGCCACTCATGGCGGCAGAGCAGTCCAAGAACATCGCGTTTAATCGACGAATGTTTGACGAAAGCTACGGAAAATGAAAAATGAGCAAAAACTCTCTCAGTGTTCTGGCAAATATTACGGCCGACCTGACCCAGTGACTAAGCACTTTCCCTGTTTCGAACAAAGCTCTTCACCCCGTGAGTGACACCGAAGGGATTGCTAGCTCTTTGTCGGTGCCAGCATGTTCAAGTGTGTGTCGGTAGTTTTATGACCCCGTGTGTTCATGTGTGCTTTGCATCGACAGGGTCGCTGGATTTTGTGTTGTTTTTTTTTTTTTGTTCCGCTTTGTTTTTTAATATCCACCATCTGAACACAGAGGCGTAACACGGAGTGTGACTGGCCTCAACCCCTCCACCCCTTTGCACCCCACTAACTAATCTACTCACAGCGCTATCTGCAGCCAAAGGAGCTTATAGGGCCGATGTCTTCCCCAAGAGGCTACCCCCGATGTACAGTAGCGCCCGCACACACACGCACACACACACACGCACACGCACACACACACACACACACACACACACACACACACACATCTTGCTCATCTCTTTCTTCTATTGTTGCAACAAAAACAACAACAACAAAAAAAATACAGATATGGGAAAGACAAAAAAGTACAACAAACCAGAAAAAAAAAAAAAAGCGACAAGTAGCGCATGAATATTTGATGCAGCTCATCTGATCTTATTTTCTTTTCATGACAGGAAGAAAAAAAAAAAAAAAAAAAACACATCTGCAGCAAATGGTGCCAGGGGAAATCTCCAAAAGCTTAGCTTATCCCCTGTAAACGCATCATTTCATGGAGATATTGTGAAGTTATTCCAGTGGCTACGATGCTCCTGTAGGCTCCGAACGTCAACCTCTCTCCCTCCCCGGTGCTCGATACATTATGAACCTTAATACGCCGCAGACAGATGATCTCTAAATAAATATTCTGTCCCACTTTTCCTGCCGAGATCTTTTGTAATGCAGTAAGCCTGCGGAAGCCCGAGGCCTTCCAACTGAGCGCCGACTCCAGCCCTGCGTTCCTGCTGGGTTACCAAAGTGGCCACCATGGACTGAAAGGTTACAGTACCGACACTTTCAACCTTCGATGACAGCCAGGTTCAGGACTATTTATTATATTTATTACCCTTATTGCCCGCAAAGCATTTTTTAAAACCATATGATATTGATGATATCCGTGTTCATCCCTTCACGGCCACACTGTACCCATCTTCTGTTGACTACGTCCAGCGCAACGTCGCAGAGCTACAACCAGCTGCGTTTCCATGACAAACGTGCGCAACACTTTGCCAGCATTCCGCCAACGTAGGAAAAACTTTAATTACCATGAAATGTGAAGTGGGATTACAATCACAAGTGAATTAGTTTTTTTAAGTAATTAAAAACTACACGGTGCCGTCGTTCTTCTGCCGCTTCCTGTTGTCGTCGTCTTCACGTTTTGTGCCAGCGGCAACGTCATTTGTGACAGTGTGTTGTCATTGCAGTTCTGCTAAATGGAATGGGAATTAAATTTTGATACAGCTAAAAAAGAAAAATCCACCGCATACCAGAGGCAAAAATTTTCAGTAAAAAGTTTTTTTTTTTTTTTTTTTTTTTTTTTCTCAAAGTTGTGAATTTACTCTTGTAAATTTGTTTTCGAAACGCCAAATTGCACTGTCACGTGGCCACCGTAAATGCAGCTACAGTCTCCAGCTGGTCTCACAAAGATCACTATTTGCCGACTGAGCTGTCGGAAACGATAGTCCCCAGATCTCAACCCCTTTAACGAACCTCCAGCGTAGATCAAGATCTCTGGGAAATGTTTCCTAACGCCTTGTTGAATCTGCGTCACAAATAATTAAGGGCGGTTCTGTTCTGAAGGCAAAAAGAAATCCAAGTTCGCACCGGGAAGGTGCAGCTGTGAAGGTGTTCTGCTCAGTGTGTTCTCAGCTAAGGCCATTGCGGTTCCTGTATCACTTCTGTCTTCGATCCCTCAGTTATTTCTGGCTGCTTAATGTGTCGTGAGGCTGATTCATCCCTGTTCCCCTCCCTGCAGTTTTCACACTGTGATTCAGCTGGTGAGCCAAGGTGTTGACACGGGCCTCAACGGGCAAATCGAGGTACGAAATGGGAAACCGTGGGAAGGTCTAGCAAAAGTTGGCATAGTCGCTTTCTGGACTTGCTTGCCGAGCCTTCGCTTTTTACCCTTCGGAAGCGCTGCCGGTGGATCGTCAGGCCAGACAGGACTCTTGTATTTCGTCTGCTGCTGCTTCCTGACGTGTTTTTTTTTGTCACACTCGGAGTCGCTGCTCCTCAGTCTACCACCCGGCAGTCGGCGAGTGCTGTGAATGTGTCGCCAAAACAGACGGGAACCGTGAAGGCGTCACGCAAACATGGTGGCGGGTTTCGAGTTTGTTTCTTTGACCTCGTCATCAAAAGGTGACACCGACTGTGCATCCTCATTAGTATCTTTTGTGATGACAGAAATCCATCCTACATCCATCACTAGTTTCTTTTTTTTTCTTTGTTTTTGTGCAGTCAGAGTGTATTTCTGAGATTTGAGAAGAAAAATGAGGGTCTTTTTTTTTTTTTTTCCTTAAACAGAGCCAAATTATTGGTATTTGCAGCACATTCGAAACAAATAAACAGCCACTACAGACAAATATAAACCGTCAGGTCCCTTCATGAAAACTCAAAACCAAAGGATCCAGCACGACTGAAAAGAGTCGGTTTATAAAACATTCCATGTAAAGTTATTCAGCGCACGAAGAGGCTTATAACGGCAATTTGCGAAGGTCAAACATGTTTTCTGCTGTTAAAGTTTGCCTGCCGATTCAACAGGGAGTCAAAACTTACTGTTAAAAACGACTCCGTTTAACAGTCGTTGTATTTGGATCCGTCCTCCAACTTTACTCTGGTTTTTGTTTCCATCTCGGACAGGAGGCATGAAGTTTACTCTCCCGCAGATGAACCATAGCGACGTGATCTGTGCTCAGTAGACAAAGGCCGTGATTAGCAGACATATAAATTGTGCTCTTTGAGTAACAAAATTAGATTTACCTCTGCGTGCCGCGTGAATTTAATAAAGCACGACTCGGTATGCCGTCGTATTTGCTGTGGCGACTTCCAGTATTTACCTTATTAAAACCGAATGTCGTGTTTAATCAGACGTTTCTGTGCACGATGAAGGGCTGGGGGTGTAATGAAGTGGGCTTTGCTGAACCAAGCAGCAAAGGCGGACGAGTGCTAGAGGTCCTGCGTTCGCAGTGGCCGCAGCGTAATGCAGCCCATTCCGGCAGAGATTCATGAAATGTCTTGTTAGCGAATTCCAGGTCAAGAAAGGACATGGTAATCTACGAGCAACGTTTTTTTTTTTTTTTTTTTTTTTCCATTTTTATCTCTCTCTAGGTCTCCTTCCGCATTACTGTCTTCGCAATTCTTTCCACTTTTCCAAATTGCTCTCCTTCACTTTCTGCTCCCTGAATGAGTGAGGTGTCGATTGAGTCGGCTCTGAAAGGAATAATTGGGTGCTTGAATTCTTCGTGGGAACGACACCTGAGTTTGAGAGCCGGTCCATTTGCGTTCCCCCAACGCCCCTCCAAGCTTCTGCATTGTTAATGGCATCAAAACTGTTGTCGTCTTAAATTGTTTCATCAGTTCTTCTGGAAACACACATTTGGCATCCATTTTGTCCCACAGGGTAATCTGCGATTGGATGAAGTTTGCAAAACACACGCACAGGCACTTTGGAGACTTGGATCTTTGGTGCGATCCGTTAAGCTTTGCCAGGTAATTATTAAATTTTTGTGTCTGTGAAAGGCGTGTGTGAAAACAATAGCATGTGAGGGCGACGGGTTGAGTGGGAATGATGCGAGGTCAACTATAAACCCAGCTTGATCTGTCTTCTGGTGTTCAAAAAACCCTATTTAAAATAAACAAACAACACTCAGCCTGGTGGAGGGCCATGTTAAGCCTGGAGGCCCGCCAGGCTTATAATACACTGGATTGTATGTAATGTTATTTCCACTTACCCTCAACAAAACCTGTCTCTTTTGACGCACATAGGACAAACAACATATAATTTAGTGTGGTTTATTTGAGGTCAGCTGAAGGAGAAGAGTTAAGGTTCGGGGCAAAAGATTTTGTGAACCAAAGAACTGAGAACATGAGCAACACACAACCACCTGGAAGACTTCTGTTCCCGGAAGAAAGCCGTGTTCCCTCCATCTGAAACCATTTTGTCGTGTGGGATTATAAAATGGCTTGTGAATAACTGACCTGCATCCTTTCCGAAACCACTCTGAGCGTTTCTGAGGGTCGAGTCTTTATCTGATTTGGTTCTATTTTGGAAAAGCTCACGCCGGGTATCAGATCCCCACTCCGCCTCCTCCGTCAAGTCTTATATCCTCAACATCCACCCTTCTAATCTCTACCTGCCCCTCTGCTGTTAACCTCGAACTCTTAGCGACTTCCAGAGCTGCCTTATCTCCCATCAGCTTTCCGTTGGATCGAAGCTTCGGGGGTGACTGACAGATTCACCAATGCTACAAATGACAGGCGATGGAAAGTGTGTAACCTGTCGTCTTGTTCTGCAGACTGAGACAAAACAAATTTGCAATTCAAGCAGACTCCAGACTCAATTTTGCAAAGTGCATCTGCATTTAGTTAGTAGCTGTAAACCGAATGATATAAATGAAACAATTTCCTTTCCCGTTGCCGTCTCAATACATAATGCGTTTCTCCTGTAACTTTTAATAGCCAGAGAAGTCATCGGAATTACATTTTGACCAATGGTGTGACTCCAGAGCTGAAAGCGACCCTGCAAATCCCTTCCTGACCCAGTTTCCCCTGTCAGCATGCTGGTTTGAGTCTGCCGGTGCAGCCTATTGCAAACCGAAGAAGCAAGACGAACAAAATAAATGATCAGGTTTAGGAGAACGCCTGAAAACAACAGGTGTAAAGTTGAATTGTTTTTGCATTATTGCAAAGGTGAGTCGACGTTTCATTATCACGGTTGTTGTATTCTATTACCCTAAAATCGTCGTATTTTGTATGTGTCGAGCTGGGAGTTTTGGGTGACGAAAACAAAGCGGTGCGTCGTCATTTGTAGGTGTCTGCTCAATCTGTCATCTTGAAATGCAGCATGGCTACAACTCCAAACCACACCAGGCGTTTAATCCTCAAATAAGTCAAGAGAGGAGCTGACAAGCTGACAAGTCACAATGTCAATGTGACTTTTCTCTGTGGTTTGAAAAACTGTTATTTGGACCAGAACATTTTGCCCCACTGCCATGGTCCAGTTCTACTTATTTTTGTCCTTGGTTTTCTTAAATTCTTCCACTATCTTGACCTTTGACTTGCTCTGCTTTTGTTTGTTTTCCGTGCGTCGCCTCATACTTTTGCCCTCTTCTGCGTCCAGATCCAGCGCGTACGTTTCATTTCCTCTCAGTGGCAACGCCGGAGGTTGCCACTGCTGCGTTTTGATCCCAGCCACAACAGCTGCATTTAACTGATGATAGAAGGACCCGGGTCCGAAGCTGGGGAAAGGAAATATTTCATTTTTTTGAAATCATTATCTAAACAGCATTCATTCGACCCTTAAAACCGTATTATTTGCTTTTCTGTTTAATTTATATTTTACTTGTTGTCTGCAACCTCTATTTGCTTGTTTATTTATGTTTTTTTTAGTTACCTACTTTTTATCCACCTAGCTATGGAAATAATTGCTGGTTTTTTTTTTTTTTTGTTTTGTTTTGCTCTCGTTTTGTTTTGTCATTTATTCGCTCCTCGAACGACAGTCTGAGGTCATAAATTGAACGTCCGTATGTGTTGTTCGTTGTTATTCTCCGCTGTGCTCCACCTCTCAGTCATGGCGGACAGACGGATGGACTTTAGTTTGCTCATCCCCCCCCGCCCCCCCCAGAAGGCGCAAAGGGAAAACGATCAGACAGACACGGTGTCCGCGTTGAAAATGTCCAATCTGATTAAAGCGAAACTGATGTCCATGTTAGGCTTTTCATAGCGTTGTTTTATGCCCCGCCAAAGCAGCTCATAATGACCTCTTTACTTTCACCCTTTTCCTCTTGCTCTTGCTTTGCTGAGTTCTCACAGTCCCCAGGGGAGAGAGAGAGAGAGAGAGCGAGAGAGAGAGTCTGCGTGCTCCATGTGATGATCAGTGAGTCTTAGCCAGATCTCGACAACCAATCATCCGTCTTCTTGTGGCATCCCGCTTGGCTTCACATTTCAGAACGGAGCCATTCCTTACACTCCCGCCCGGAGAGTATTTTCCTTCATGTTTCGAACAGACTGGTGGTTTTTCTTCGGCCAGACGTGCCGCTCGCCCGCTTGACAGATCCGCGCTCCGTTTGTTTGCAGGGGAAATTTGCAGGCCTTTTGCTTCCAGACATCCACGCATGCTCAAGTGTATATATACATTTAAAATTGATACACACACACATAAATATATATATATATATATATATATAATGCTCAGCTCTGTGAATCAGGATAGATTAGTTACAGAGCAGGCCTTTTCTCCCTCTCTTTTTCTCTCTCCTTCAGTAGCGCAAAGAAGAAAGTTTCCCTATTAAAAATGTTCCCAAACCCAGTTCGCTTAAAGTGGAGAAAATACATTAAGGGAGCTAATGTGATTTTGGGCTGAGCAGATTAGAAATGTCTTTCATGGTCACATTCCAATATTAGTCCAGAGCTAAGCCTCGAAATGTGTTTCTTTTGTGCTTAACCTCATAATGTCAAGAGACACACAGTCACTTCTGGCATGAATATTCTCTTTGAGGAAAAGTTAGCTGCTCCACTCCTCCGAAGCAGCACAGAGGAGGAGGAAAAGGACGGCACGGAAACGAGCCGAGCTCGTCTTCGCCGCCGAAGCGGCTGGGGCGTCGTCCCGAGACGCGTTTTTTGCACGGGGAGCAAACAAACGAGGCGACGGGCCTTCGCCGATGATCCGTCCTAATGGGGCCGAGAGGAGTGGCTGTCGGCGGGAGTCAAACCCCCCTCACCCTGCCCCCGCCCCCCCCCCGCGTAAACGCGAGCGCTGACTGATCCACTTTCAATTTAAATGACCTCCACGCCGCCGCCGAGTCTCACCGGTGGAACTCAGAAGCCTCAATCAGGCTGAACTCTTTCCCTAACTTAATCCAAAGGGGATTAAGGAAGCAAATCAATTAGAAGCTGAGGCTAAGACGCAGCTATCTCCACTTCCCTCTCACTTACTCCCCTCCTCTCTTCATGCCGCTAAAGACAACGGCTTCTTAATGGCATTATGGCGAGTAGGCAGGGTCTAAAGGCTTGTAATTATAATTAATTACAGCTGAGGAGCTGGAACCACTTTTAACAGTGTTTTTTTTTTTTTTGGAAAGTAGCACGTTTAAATGAGGACCAGTAATGAAGTGCCTTGTCAAGTCTTCACGAAAGTAGGTTTTCTGTTAGCACGGTTCAAATTGAACCTGTGATGTCTTTAAGCGGGAATTTATGTGACGGACCGACTAAAACCAAAGAGATCAATGGCTTTTGGCGGAGTTGGGGCTCTCACAGAGCTCCGTTTAATCCATCATCTGAAAAACGAAAGAGTAGCACGACCTGCGCACCCGCCAAGTCGTGGTCGTCCACCCGAACCGACAGGCTGGGCGACTCGGGAGACGCGAATGCAAATTTTTAGATCACACTTCAATTTGAAAAAAAAAAAAACCAAACAAACAAAATCACGCTGAATTTTATTTTCAAAATCCTCAATTAAATGCTTATTTGTGTTGCTCTGTGATTTCCATACTGAGATGGGAGCATGCACTAGTTCAAAGTATTTTTACTCGAGCGAAAAATAAAAAGCGGCCATCCGAGAAATTACCCAGGTAAGGGTGAAAAGGCTGTGCCAGCACTGAGCAACTGAGCAAAGTGTCAATCATTTCATGTTTAAAAATGAAGCCTGACTATAAAGCCATGTGGAGACGTTGGTATTCTAAGGAGCAAAATGAACCTAACTGCAAAATAACAGAATCGGGCAAAAGAAAACTGTTCCAAATACATTTTGTTCTCAACAAAGCTTGGAACAAAACCTGCAGGTGTGTGGTTTTGGTTAAAGTGGCAGTGTTGCGTAATATCGACCCTTTCGAGCTGCACGTCGTGTTGTAATGTTATTGGCTCATCAAAAACACATCTGGAGCATTGCCTTGAGTCTTTCGTGGATGTTTGAGAACACCTCTGACTTCAGCTGTGCAAAACGCCTGGGTGGACTTAGCCCCGCCTTCAAGGCGCAGCTCCTCTCGAGGGTTACTAGAGGAGCCATGCTGTGACGACTTCCTGAAGGTGGAGTTTCAGAAAGAAGAGGAGATTTTAAAGACACAGGCGCCCTCTTTCGAAGCCTTAAATCAGGAAGTCAAACTTCTTTTAAGTCATGTCTGATGTAGCATTTTTATAAGAGTGCATATATAGATTATGCAATGAAATGGCATAAAGTGCTTTTTACTTTGCAGTAAAGTTATTCAAGTAAAATACAGCATAGTGAAAGTTCTCCTCAGAGTATTTTTCCAAAACGTTAGTTAAGTAAATACAACTGGGTAAATACTACCCAACTCTGTTTCCACATTAAATGAAGGATTGCATTGCAATTTTTAAAAATTTTTTAAAATTTAAGTTCCAGGAATACTAGAAATCCTTTTTCACCTGTACGTCTAATGAAATATCCAAACCTGGTCAGTTTGAAAACAGTTCAGCCAAGTTTGCTCAGATCCGTCTTCAGATCCACTCCATCACTTTTTTTTTTCTTTTTTTTTTTTTTTTACTCTTTATCTTGCTCTTGCTGGGGTTTTTTTTTTTTTTTCTGTGTGTGTCTCAGCTCTGTTTGTGCATGCAGAGCCTGTTCTGTTCTGGCATCTTGCTGCACCTTCCTCCGTCTCTCGCAAACCCCTCTGCAGAATACAGAGGTTCTGAGGGAAACAAGTGAGGCGGAATGCGAGTAACTGCTGCTGTGCGAATCCTGGCGTCCTCCCCCCCCGTCCTAGTCCAAGTGAATCGCAGAAGATCAGTTCCTGCGCAGCCTCGTCTTAGAGGGGCTTGACTACTGAGGAAGGCGAGTGAAGGGTTGGGGGAGTCGGGGTGAGGGCACTCCTCTCCCAGAAGTAACTCGGAGGGCACTCCTGAGAACTTCTGACGATAGTAATGAAATATATTCATGGGGTTTTTTTGTTTTGTTTTGTTTTTTGCCTTGTTCTCGAAACGTGTAGGTTTTTAGAAACAGAAGGAGTTTGCTTTCTGTAAGCCTGTGTTTGGGCCCTCGTGTCTTCCTGGCGGGAAAAATGACACAATTTTCCTCATTTCGTTTTTGCAACCAAAGACATAAACGCTACAAATGACTTGATGTCATTTGTTCTGGCTTATTGGCGTGTTGCTTGGTTCACATAGCTACAGGCGTAAGTACAGTCAGTGCACACGTCCCAGTATTCAAAAGTACAAAATCTTAAAAAGAAAGATGCACTTGTACGTCCATTTGAATAAAAACCTCACAAATGGTTTTCCAAGTTGAAATCAGAACGGAGCTGAGCTGGGTCGGACGTGATTCACACACATTCAACACTTGTCGGCATTTTTCGGACTCACATTTATCTACTTCTGATTGCATCCAAAGAAGCTTTTCATCATTTTGGACATGGACATTTTAATGGCCGTTTTCTGATCGGTGCACCTGAATAATTCATCTTTTTTAAGGCCAGCTCTGCTCATTCGCTCTCAGTTCGTTTGCGCTCGTTTATTTCACAAGCAAGCGCCGACATTCCTTGAATGACGTCCCAATAACCGCCAGCAGTGCTTATTACTTTTCCGGCTCTGTTCTCTGAAACAAAATCAGTCCAACGTATTCGAATTTTCCACAAAATGCAATTTGACGTATTTAATTAATTTCCATGTTCGTATGTGTCAGATATATTGAGAAGCAAAAGTCTTCGAAACTTTTGAAAACACAGAAGACAATTCAAGCACCTAGAAGAACAGAGATGATAAGGAATTATGTTGTCATAATAATTCTGCAAGACCTGCACTAAATTGTGGGATTATACATTCTGATCATTAATTTAGCGACTACACATCTGGGATTTACACTGTTGTAGTGGCATTATTGGGCTTTTCGCCTCCCTATTTGTTTATTTAATCACTCTGCTTCTTTCTGCGCACCTTTCCTTTTATGAAAATGCTGCACTGGATCGTCTGGGTTACGCGTCCTCCTCTTTTGCTTCCCTGCTTTTCAGATTCCTTTTCCTGCATCACTGTCTCCGAGTCCATCTGTCTTTCCATCGGCAGGTACGAGGAATCAATAGTCTCTTCATTACATGAATGGACGGAGACGCAGGAAGCCGATCAGATGGCACGAGTGGGCGGGAGGGACGTTTCAGATCCAAATCAGCTGAAACGAATTACAAAGGCTCTGCTGATTCATGGGGCTGGATGGACGTGACTCAACAATTCAGTTTGATGAATTAACATGTGGTGACACCGGCGCGCCCGCACGCAAATGCAACTCTGGAAACTCAAACTTTTTCTGCTAGTTTTTTTTTTTTCTTTATTTTTTTTTTTTTCTTCCATGATTGATTATAAATTTGCCCTTAAAAAATATGTGAAATCAATAGAAAAGAGACCCAGAAAATGAGTCTTTGCAGGATGAATGTACATGAACTTGGTCTGGTTTAGGGAGGCGTTTAGTTTTTCTGCCATGAGGCGCACGTCGGTTTGGATGGAAATAAAAGCATCCTCTACAAAATTCCTTTTGCATAGCTTAGGTGCATTTGTGTGATATTAAAATATATGTGCGAGCCAAAGGGAAAAAAAAAAAAAAGCACACAGATGACATTTGTAGCAGAAGTGTTTCTATATCAAAGGTTTTCCCTTTTCTTCGCCTCTGGAATATTTGCCTGCTTTGCTTTCTTTTAAGATCGGAATCACCTCTGTGTTGCACAAATATTAACATGGATCCTTTTTCATCTCTATTTTTTTTTTTTTTTAATACGATGGGGATTTTTTTTTTCTTTCCTTTTGCATTTCAGTTAACTCCACAGTTAACGCTTTCTCCCGAGTTTGTGTCTGAAGTTAACACCACGGCCTGAATGTTCTCAAAGCCTCAAATATTTACATACAGCCAAAAAGTTTTTCCCCAAAAGTTACATTTTTTTTTTTTTATTTCTTGAGCTTTCAGGAAGGATAATTCATCAATCTTCAGTCTTTGAAATATTTCTCTGTAGGTTGATTATTTTGGAAATGAATGTATAAAAGCAGGTCAGCACAAGGCTTTAGTAACGGCCAGGAACGTTTAAGCTACGTCTAACCTCATGTCCGTGCCATTGGGTACAGAATGAGAAATTAAGAAGAAGGATTTCTTTCTGTTCTTCCCACATGATGACACACAACTTAAAAATACATCATGTGGAGAAAACTGACAAAAATAAATAAAGAAAAGAGGGTTTTAAGCCAAATATTCCCTATCATCGAATAGTCAGGCTATTCTGTTTGTCTCTGTCTGTGAGAGAGTGACATGATCCCTGAACTGAAAAAAAAAAAAAAAAAAAAAGACCACGCACTCAGCGGGTCTTCTCGCAAACTACCTCACGGGTTAAGACTTGCTCAGCAGGTCTTTCGCTTGCGGAGAAGAGCTCTAAACTGCCCGCCGGTCAGGAGGGAACTGCTCTCTGGCTTATTCAGCCGCAGCGTCGAAGCCGCAGGTGGAGGGCTGAAGTCGAATGGCGGCTGTGTCTGTTTCTGCGACTGAGCGCGGAGCAAACGGGTCTCTGTACCGCAGCCACTCGGTCACTTCTTCTCACCCGTTTTGCTACAGAGCAGTTTCACCTCCTACAGGGGGACTTTTCCCCCAACTTTTCCTGGGTAAACAGTTCTGAACGGTGCGTGGCACTGTGGAAGAATGTGACCAACAGCACATTTTTGTTGTTGGTCACATGAGATAATGATGAGATAAAGCTAATGCAGCATTATGGGGTTGCAAGGAAGCTATAAACCTCATAATGACTAGTCAGCATGGCTACCAACGATGCCATATGAACAGTTTTTCCTGGAAAGTGAAGTTGTTTCCGCGATCGGCACATGCAGTGGCACATACGCTACATGATTGACAGCACTAAGACCCTCCCCCTGGCTCTGATTGGTGGTTTTTGACCGGTAGCAACATATATTTGTTATAGGAGCTCAGGGAGAAGTTGGAGAATCTCTCTCGTCAGATTATCTCTCATTTTATACAGTCACAACATGGTGGCAGTTTTAACAAATATTAAAAAAAAAAATGAAACATTTTTGCAAAAGTTACAGTAGGGGTTAAGATAGTCGCAATGCAAGGCGTCACCCTGATTTTCTATTGTCAGTGTTGACTTGAGGTCAAATCTAACATCCACATTGAAGCATTTAGAAACCCAACACTCAACAAGAGGAACTCTGGACCTTGGTTTTGCATTTCCCGGCTCCTCCCCGTGAGCGCGGCTCACGTAAAGGCCGAGCTGTCAGCTGGAGAATGAGAGATCACAGCACGTGGCGGAGGCGAGCCCGAGCCCCTCTTGTGTGAATTTACACGCGGCCGATGAAAAATGGCGGCCTCGCAGCCTACGCAACGTGCTCTCACCGACACTCTTTGTCGCTTACCAGAGCTCTCCATCCTGAACTGCTCAATTTTCAAAGCCACTGCCTGGTTTCTCACTCGTAAGCATTCCTGCATGAACGTCCAATTCTATTACAGCCCGTAGACAAATCACCCGCTCGGACCCAGAACGCTAACCACCGCTCTCTGCGCGGTGATTGATCTCTCCTCTATTTTCCCGCAGCAGCTTCATTTCAGATCTGAAAGCAAACATTAGTGCCCGGCACTTTATCCCTCTCTTATGTTTTATCTCTTTCTCTCCCTCTGCGTTATGGGTCTCTTTATCCCCCCTCTTATCGTGGCGTCCAGGAATCATCTGTCAGCGCAATGAGGAAATAACAGGAGTTGTCTCGCTCCGGGTCGAACTGACTGCTCTAGCTTCCATTACAGGAGGAATCGCCCCGGACGGCGCGTGGTGGAAAGTATGAAAGAGCTGCTCTTTCGTTTGAAAAAGGGGCTGCTTTCTCTGGCGAAAACGCTTCAAGACCGGAAGCTGAATGAATTCTCCTTTTTGTCGGAAACTTTTGGTTTCATTCAAGGGTTTGTTGAACCGCTTCAACCACAAACCTTTCGCCGGCTCTCGCTTCCAAAAAGACTCTAAAGTCAGGAGGGAGACTGCCTATGAAAACGCAAGACTTGCTCAAAGTTTAATTTGTACTCGGATCTGTACTTTGACTGGGCCATTCTAACAAAACAATAGGCCTTAATTAAAACATTGCATTGTGGCTCTAACTGCATGTTTTTGGATCGTTGTCCTCTCAATTTTTTTTAATTTTTTTTTAAATTGTTTTTCCAAGTCATCCCCACAGCATAATGCTGGCACCACAATATGTCCCTCTTGTTGCCATGGAGATACTGTTTTCAGGTTGGTGTGGCGTGCTTCTTTCCATAGCCTACTTACTTATTCGATGACTCACGAAGTTGCACTGGATTTTAATTGGAGATATCAGATTGAAACAGCGCATCACATCAATTTCCTTCCAATTCAGCTAAAAATAAGAAATATTCTTCAAATTAAAAACATTAATTCATTTAAAATGTCATAAATTACACAAAATACACCAAATTAATCGAAAATGCATAACAGTGTGAGACAAAATGAAAATGATACAAAAGAAATTCGGATAACACAAATTTTTTTTTTTTTTTTTTGCGTTCTTTGTCTTATTGGCAGCATTGTGCTTATCTGTCACAAAAACACTTGTGATTGTGAAAAGTCGGAAAGCTCTCAACGCTTCACCAGTTTCTGTAAACCGTGCCGTTTGCCACCAACTTTCTTCCTCCCCTTTTAGGTCTGAGGAGTCCTGGGAAACAAATGCACAGCGGTGGCAGATACTTTAAACAAATAATTAAAAAAACCCAAAACCTCCACATGACTTACGATCTGCAGTAGAGTCACAGCCAGGACAAAAGGAAAAGTGACTGGTAATTCAGAGGTATTGTATTTGCTTTGATAAGCAGGCATTCACTCCGAAATGAAAGAAATGTGTCATCTTTTTTCAAACCTCCGCCAAGCTTTCATCATCTTGTTTGTCCCTTGCTTTTTGTTTCACCCACGGAGTCTCTCAAGTAGTTTGCGGAGTTTCATTGTGGATTTCTGTGTCTCTTCGTCATGCTCCTTATTCAGAATCTGGAGCCAGGCCTTTGTTGTTGTTGTTGTTGTTCTCGCAGGAAATTTACCACTTTGTCCACAAGGAGGTGGGTGGGAAAGCAGATGGGTCTGCAGACGTCTCCGGACTTAAACTTTGAGCGATGTGAGCACGGAGCGCGTCACTCCCGTTTTGTATGAAGCGCACTTCTTTCATCTTTAAAATAACACACAGATCTATATATTACAGGTCAAGTGCAAGAAAAACAAAAAACAAAAAAAAAGCCTTTGACTTTCACAATGTCACACGGCAGAACATGAGCAGGATCAATTTCTATGTCTGTGTCCAGGAGCGAAGAGCCGCAGCGCACCTGGCTCGCATGAATTATTTGTTTAAGGAAACCGTAAACGGGCTGCGTGTGTTTACGAGCGAGTGTGTGTGAGGGTTTTTTTTTCTTTTTGTTTGTTTCTTTCTCCTTTGTGTGTGATCTCTCCTCACGCAACCATCTGGCGAGAGTCTGAAATGTTTTCTGTCGGCGGATCGCAGGTGGCCCTGCCAGGTGTCAGGGCGTCGTGCCGTTGGCGGCCAGGTGGCAGGGTTCGTCCCGCCGAACCGTTTTACCCGTCCGGGTCGTGGGGCTGGTAAATGCGCCCCAGCCGAGGTTTGCACCCCACGGTGAGGAGTCATCCGGCATTACAGTGAATGCGACGTAATTTGTACCATTTAAACTTTCATGTGGCTTTTTACGCGGCGAGCCAACACAATGCAAGTGGAAGTTGAAATGGCACATGATCGTCAAATAGTTTTACAAAATTTGTTTCAAATGCAATAGGAAGTCTCTATAGCCTCTACTGGCTTAGTCTGCGTACATGTGAGCGTCTTTTTTTTGTTCCTTTTTAAGCTCAAGTTTTTGAGCTATGCCACAGACTTTGACTGGGCCATTCCAGCTCGTTAATATGCTTTGGTAGGAATACTGCCACTCACGCTGCATGCTTGGGGTTGGGATGAGATCGGTCTTGAATCTTTTACGGCCTTTAACGGTGTTTGTTTTTCTCTGAGATCTTCCACTCTTTCTCTCCATCCATCTTCCCGCCCTGCAGCATGATGCTGCCACCGCCATTTATCCTGGTGGAGAAGGTGTTCTCGGTATGCGTTATATCTTTTTGTATTGCTCTATCGCATAAAAACAGGATAAAAATATCTTAATGCATTGGGTGTACCTTCACAGTATGTAAAAGCATTCAGCAAGTATGAAAACCTCCATTGATCCTTTTGATGCGGCTCGTTCGGCTGCTGCCCTTTCATTCCAAACACTAGAGGAAACCTTTATTTTCTTTTTATACTATTATTTTTCATGGCTATGTAACACTGGCCAGTCCTTGTACTCCTTAAGTGTTAGAAAAATGTTTTTTTTTTTTTTTTCAGTTTTACGAAACACACAGGTCCCTTCCAAATCTAGTCTGAACTAAAACATTGAAACGTTAGACCAGGTAAAAGGCCTTTGATCAACTCCAGGGATCCTTCAACATCACTAATGCATCCCGTCTTTATGAGGATGTCTTTTAACCGTCTCTTTTCAGAGACATTTTCACACGGTTTAGATGGAATATAAATTTGGTCTCCTCGAGAAATTACTGCCCGAGGAGTCGGCTGCAGCCTGTGTTATTTCTCAACTCTAACCTTTTCGATTTTCAAGTTTCTGAAATGCGCAAGTGACTTGTAGCTTATTGATGTGGGTTCCATTTTTTTTTTTTTTTTTCATCTTCATTGCAACTTCCGTAGAAATACAAGATGACTAGAGAGGTTATGACAAGGCACTTTAGTAAAATAAAAATAAAAAACTAAACAAAACTAAACGCTTTAGCCTCTTGCTCCAGCAGATTCTTGATCCGTCTTTGATAGGAATTCTTTTAAACCATTTTTGGTGGACGTGATGCAATAAATGGGCTTCACTTTCTGAACAAAGTGCTGATGTTGGGGGGGAAAAACACAAAGAAGAATCTTGTGGTGTATCAGACTTTAAAACAAACGAATAAAAAAAAAAATACAAAAAACTGGTGGATATTTGTGACGCTAAAAGCCTGCGAACGTAACGATCTCTCACAGGATGAGGAAAGGACAGTGACTCCGTTCTCGGGGGCAACGTGGTCTCGTGGTTTTTGTGTCCAGTGATTGATGCAGCGTTGTGGCAGCAACGCCTCTCTGCTTCGTGTCTACTTGCCCATTCAGGCTTGAAGGTATGTGTTTAAAATAACACGCGGGTAGCCTGCAGTGCGGTGACTATACTCTTGGACTCTTTTGTTTCTCTCTTTTTTTCCCCTTCAGACGTATGGAGGTGTTGGGACGATAGTTCACGAGTCGAGATAACAGAGCCTGGCAGGTGCTTCTCCTCATTATTCAAATAGATTCTCCTCTCTGTGAAACGGGGTGATAGATGAAGTGCCCTTGCACTGCATATACAGTAAAACTGTCGAGTCTTAATCCGGGTGTTGGAGCATATGCATATAGTCTATTTTGTCTGGAGTCTATACCCCCCCACCACACATACACACACACACACCCACCCTGGGCAACCGATGGCTACATTACGCTGACATTTACGATGAAATATCACCCTCTTATCATCTGAATACCGTCACATTTTTCTCTGTAAGCTGGAACTATTGATCTAAATATCACATTCATCCTGCTTAGCACCAAAGCCGTGGAGCTCGCACGCAACGGTTCCCAAACAACAGGAGATAAATGAACACCCATTATGGAGGCGAGGCGAGGCGAGCCCGTTCGAGGACCCGACCCGGCCAAATTGGACCCTAATAGGTGTCCTTGACGGTGTAATCACGGTGACCCGCTAACAGTCGTTTCGGTGACCAGCCAAGCAGGCATTCAGATGGCAGGGATTTGCTATAAATATGAGCACAATTAGGATCAATGGGCATCATTGTCTGGATCTGTGTGTGTGTGTGTGTGTGTGTGTGTGTGTGTGCGTGTGTGTGTGTGTTTTGCTGAGGCAGAGAGAGAGAGAGAGAGAAAACACATGTGACATTTAGTGAGTGGGTGGCAAACAATGATGCATTATTAGGATCCTCATGGATTATTGACACCATCATGGCAGGTGGCGCCCGCTTTCAGGAGGCTCGTCAGATTATATTGTTCACACCTGCAGTTATACAAATGATATTTTTATACCTTACAAACCGAATAGCTGTGAAATTGGTGCTGGTACAGATCAAGCCACAGCCAGAAAAGATAGCCGACACGATTAAAAAATGTATCACTCGTTTTTCTGAAGATGTCAGCAGTAAGACTTGGGCACCTTTTCAGTCAGGCCGTCGCCTCCTAACAAGCCAATAAGCAGTGGCTGTAGAAAAATGGCTTTCTACAGCCATTTTTGATCAACTCTTCCACCAATCACTTTGCACTGATGCCAGGCTTTATATAAAGAGGTATCTTTCCACATATAGGTGTTGTGTGACTTTATTTATAGAGAAAAAACCAGAAGAGAAACCTCCTGCTGCTTCCTGCAGAGTGATAACCCCAACCTTTCAACCATAGCAACAGCTGATGGCTTTAGATCAAAGCATATTCGCGTATTAGAAGAACCTACTGTGAGGGTGCGTTCACACCAGCCCCGTTTAGTCCGCTTTCGTTGAACTCTTGTCCGTTCGCCCAGAAAATCTGGTTCGTTTTGGGATCATTCTCAAACTCTGGTCCACCTAAAAACCGAAGTCTCGGTTCGATTGAAGTGCTCTCTGATGCTGTTTGAATGCATTTGCAGATGCAAGCGTGAAGAAGGAAGATGCACTCAGTTGCTCAGTGCTCTTTGGTGCAGCGCCACCACAGGTGAGGAGAGGAACACATTTTTGCAAGTGGAGGAGAAAATGTAACAAATGTTGCAGTTTTAGTCCCCAATCAAACCGCCAACCGGACTGTCAGGTTTGAAAACACTTTTAGTCAAGACTTGTCAGTTTGTCTTTACAGATGCTGCTTTTGTTCAGGTGGAAACACTTTTGTCATTTTAGAGGAGGGTTCTGATGCTTGTAGTGCGGAGTAAATACCATCTGGGCTCTGTTTTAAGAGTCCGTTTGACGTGGCATTTTGATGCAGAACAACCCCAAGGTCATTCACTGACTGGAACGTAAGCATCCTGCTTATGGGACATTAGGCCTATGTGGATCAGACTCATACACACATAGGAACTGGGGGCTCTGTGTGTTTTTCTTGGGAAAAGCGTCTGCTTTATACGCCAGTAGCTGTTTTAATTAATGATATAAAGCTATATATCTTCATAACGTCTTTCCATTCATTTCTACAACCTCACACTGACACTAACCCTAACCCTTATCACTACATGCCTGACCCTAAACTGAATTCGAACCTTAGACCTAAACCTAACCCCTGGCCCAAAAGCAGCACTTCTTCTTATTTGTTTTGGGTCCCATAAGGAGCAGTTGGTCTAGATGTTAGGAAAATGGTTCTTACAAAGTATCAGATGCAAGGCCACACACACCACGAACACACGCCCAACCAATGATGGGAAATGGTAAAGTATATCTGCGGTCCGCAGTTCATCTGCTGTGTCTCCAGTAAGCTGAGCCTTGGCACTTTGATCTTTGGTTACGACTATTGAGAGCAGAGAAGGCAAAGAAGAATCAAGTGTCTTATTGTTGGACGAAGTCGGGCCATGAGTCCCGTCGATCCAGGAAAGCAGCTTCACAGGATGAGCCGCGGAACTTTGTTCTTAAAAGTGAAAATTACAATTACGTAGAAGAGGAAGCACTTTTCAGGAAAACAAAACGCCTTCTCTTTGTCTCAGCAAGATGACTTGGTAAAGCACACAACACATGAAGAATGCAGCAGAAAAACACTTCATGTATAATGGAGCTATTTAATTTTTTTTCGTTTTCACGTTGTGCTGTATGTATGCAAAACCCGGTTAATATTGCAACAGTTGTTAATCACATAACAAATAACTGGGGAGTTGTTCAAGTAAACCAGAGGCTCCTCTTGAATTCAGTTTGAAGTCCTATCAAAGGGTTATTAGTCATTTATTATCCTTTTGTGTTCGACAGAAAGGAGAGTTGAAAATCTCATGGAAGAAACTCCATCCCTCCATCCATCCCATTTATTGTAGTTAACAAAAATGTTTCCTCACCTTCGGTTTTCCTTAACTATAGTTTTGGTTCACTAGAGTGACCTTTCACCTTTTCTCCAACTTACCCCGACAGTCCCAAAAAGCATCCACGATACTTAATTCAGTTTCCAAATCGCAGTTTGACATTCTGTTTGTCTGACTGATTACTGAATAATCTCTTCCTCACTGACTGCTGGAGATGCTCACCGACACCCAGTAGTGATCAAGCTTGGGTTGATGCAGCTGTAGAAAATGAGAGAGGGGTTACAGCTTCACCTTCTCACCTCAAAACCTGTCTTAGTCCTCTTTGTGTTTCAGTCTTCCTGTTAACAACAGAGAGCTATTAACCTTATTGCAGCTCTGACTTAATCAGTTCCTAAAAGCTTGTTAATAGATCACTAAATGATCTTTAATGTCAGCTTCCTGGATGCCACCAGGAGACGAAGTAAAAGGTTCCCTTTCATGGTCACGAGTAATTTTTTTTTTTTTCCTTTTATTAATATTATTTTTTTAAGACACAGCTGTTTGAAGATTACATATTGAATTTTGCAATATCTTAATGGAATAGTGTTAATAAATGATATGACCCAGGGCTCATTAGAGTTTGTATAACTCTCATATTTTAATCATGAATTTAGTTCCGTATTATATTCTGTTCTGGAAAAAAAAAACCCTATATATATATATATATATATATATATATGTAGAAGAATGAAGAAATAATAAATATTGGGGATGTTTAAAGTTTGGGCTTCAAGAAATGAGTATGGAGGACTAAATATGTTTCAGGGCTAAAAAACTATCATGGAGGATGTGTCATTGAGGCAAAAACAGATTTTTGCTTCAATTTTGCAACATTGGTATTTTCTTTCGTTCTTTCACTAAAAGAGGTTTGTACTGGTCACTTTTTTTTTTTTTTTTACCTGAAAAGCAAAAGGCATCCAATTTCAAAAGATAAACCTGGAAAGTCTTTCAAAAAGTTGAAAGCAAAATCCTTGAAAAAATAAACGAGGATTTTGCTCAACTTACTTGCAGAGCACTGCGAAGGAAATCTTCCACGAAGCCGCTTTTATTGCCACGGCAACCTTAAAGCAAGAAACTGGTCACCCATCTTTTCTACCCTAATCCTACTCACTTTAAGGCCTCGAGATGTGGGTTGTTAACCCCTGCGCTGCCACGCTTCTTTTTTTAAACTATCCAGGTCAGCGTTGCAGCAACAACAGCAGGGCAATCCAAGTGACCCAGATGTTGCTTCAAACCTGTAACTCTATTCAGAGTAAGAAATGGCCTCGATATTTTTATTTATTTATTTTATTTTTTTTTCCCGCAGCAGTTGCGGGGAATAGTTCTTTCGAGTCCACCGCTCATACCCCGGTGCCTGTTTCCAAACGGTTCATCACTCGGTTCTGATTCACCTTCCCCGGCGAAGCATTTCAAGGTCTCGACGAAGTCCTTGTCTTTCAAAACACCACAGGCGCCTCACGCTGCGTCTAAATGGTATGATCTTTACACAAGGCGGGAGATGTGAGGACGGATAAGCTGACGTATTCCACATGCATCGGTTCGCAGGGGAAAACAGATTTTCCACACACGCACACGCACACACACACACACACACACACACACAAAAAACTCTATGGAATGACAATGGGCTGGTTTAAAAAGCGTGTTTTAAGTAGCATTTAAATTCAATTCCATCCTTCCAGATTTACTCGACTCTTTCAAGAAGCTAATCCGGCCTCAGATTGGTGCGTGGCGAGTTGTTCCGTATAGGAGCCATCATGCCTGAAGCGACAGATCTTAGTCTCCTTGGGCAAGGTGAGGGCAGACGGGTGAGCGCGGGAAAGCACAAGATAGGCAGAGGAGCTGGTTGGTGATGGCATGAGAGCAGCGGCATGTCATGGTGCCACGTTGGCTTACTGATGAAGCAAGCAGAGCAGCTTGCATACACTCATAATACGTTTTTAAAGGGGCAGTACTATGTCCAATCGACTTTTTTTGAGTTTTACGTCATGTTATGATGTTGTCCCCTCATCAAAAACATACCCGGAGTGTTGCCTTGATTCTTTCATGCATGTTTGAGGAATCCTTTAATCTCCCATGGCAACGGGAGATTGAGCTGTGCAAAGACATTTGGTGATGGCGAGCTCCACTTTGGAAGTCGAAGCTCCTCCTTGGAGCTGCGGTTCGCGAGCTTCCTCTCTCGCAGAGCGCACCACCCCCGCGACGCCTCCACTAAGCTCCTACAAACTAGCCGGTAGCAATTAGCAAACTCCTGGTGGAACTGCACGTCTGCTGAGCTCATCATTTGAGCCACGCCTCAGTGAAACGCTTGTTTCAATTACACCTAGAATTAGCCACAAAAGGTGAACTATGACAAAACAGCAACAATGCAGGGACAACTGAAGCACTTTCAGCCCATAAAACCTCATGGTAAAATTTTAGACCATAAATAATTTGCATCATATTTATCATCAGATAATGCCTTTAGAAAAAAAAAAACCAAAACGAAAACACCTGCATAATTTAAGAAGATCTTAAACGAATGTATGCCTCTGAATGGGAGGCATACAAATGTAAAAGTAATTAGATTTACTTTTACATATGTGAAAATCTGCAGCTGTAGCCCACAGGTCATGCTGGAAAAGCAGAACACACAAAAAATATTTCAGACATCGCACTTCTTACAATTTTCAGATCCTCCTACGATGCTCTCAGATTCTGACCCTTCCCATTCTGCTCCACTCATCTCCCTCCATTACCGCGGAGCATCGAGCCACTCTCCATGCAAACACTTGGGTTTGAGCCGGTGCCAAAACAATGAGACTCCACACATCTCCAGATTTAGCTTTTTGTTTGCTCAGCTGCTGTTTGGACTTGGTCTGTTGGTAATAGTGTAACGTTGAGTTTTTGCTTTGCAACGCAGCTGAGGTCTTGTTGGAAAAACGGTCATTTTGATTTATTAAAATCCTTTCCTTGGTGCCGTAAAGTATTCATGGCACTTGTTTTAATTTGGTCCCCGGACGTAATTCTGTCTCATGACAACCTTTAAAATTAATATCTTTTGTTGCTTGCTTTTTATTGCTTTTCCTAAATAAGAATCTGAAAACGGTATCAAAGCCCCCCTTAGCCAAGTACTTTGTACAACTATTATTCACTGAAGTTACAATAATAAGCCTTTTGGAGTTTGTGCATGTCTTTCAGCAATCGGACTGAACGAAAAAGTGGATTTAATTATTTTTTTCCTCGAGAAAAAAAATTTGTTGGCGTTTCCCCATCAACTCTAACCAACTTTCCTATTGTACAAGAACATTCCCACATCCGGATGCTGCCACCACCGTGTCATGTTGTGACAGCCTTTGCAGTTGTTCTCAACTCTTTCGCAGAACTCTTCTCGACTTGCTTTTTTGCCGCCATGTATGAAATTTGAGACCACGGCGACAGAGCACGGTTTTGGGTTTACGCTGACATTAAATGACGTACACCGCGAAAATGTCACTTTTCAAGGACGTTAATGTAAACGCGTGCATGCCACATTTTTCAGATTTTTTTTTTTTTTTTTTTTCCAAAAGAACGGAAAAAATATTTCCTCGTGAATCTGAAAGTGACACACAATTCTCATCCGACTTCACAGTTTTGAGCTGCACACACACACGCACACACACACTTTGATAAACGAAAAAAAAAAACTGAGTAAACAATATAAATGGATTTAGAAATGTACCTTGAAAACAGATGCTTGAGTGGTCGGTACATACGTTTCCAGTTCTGCTTTCTCGTTAAAGAAGGCATAATGGCAGAGAACGTTCTGGGTCATTAGCTTTACCGGCTCCACCTGGGATCCCCTCCTCAAGTCACCAGCAAAGCAAGACGAACCTGAATACCACTGTAAAAAAAAAACCCCAAAAAAACCATAAGTGGTGATCATTATTACTCATTGGTAGAAAGATAACTCTGATTTGTTCACGCTTTTTACACTCATGCATCTCCACACAAGGCTAAACAGAAGCTTCCCAGGTGCTGTGGCGGTGCGTAGAGTCTGAATGTCGTCGTCTTGCTTCTCCTCTCCTCTCCTCTCCTCTCCTCTGCTCTGCTCTGCTCTCCCTCACGACGAGCTTTCAGCACCACGGACAGCGGCAACGAATCAGAGCCGCCGCGGCGCGAGGCATTCCTCCCGCGTGGAAGCCGCAGCAGCGCGAGGAACCGTTTCCCTCATTTCCTCGTTTCCTCACTTCCTGCCGAGTCCATCCGAACGGCTCTCCGTAGGAGTCGAACCTCGACCATTTTGCCACTCCTTACGAACTCGGCACATGCTCACGAGGCCAAAGGTCTGTGTTTGTGTTTGTTTTTAAAATCCCCGTTTAATTGTTTTCTTTTGTCTTTTTTTTTTT
>VMRN01000001.1:14677509-14752509 GCA_010277015.1 Poeciliopsis turrubarensis
CAGGCAGTGGGGGTGGTCTCCTTTGCGTCGGGGGAGTCTCGACTGCATTACAAAACATGTCAATAAATCTGCTGCAGTTCCAATGCATCATTTATTGCCAGTGTGTGACAGTACCCATGCAGGTCATCTCATATCCTTGTGCTATTTAATAATTCAATGTGTATATCTAGGAAAATATGTTCTTGTGCCAGCAGAGTTGTGACAAACTGGGTCCCCCCAATCGCTGAGAATTGAGCATGACAAAAAAAAAGGACAGCAGTGTCAGTGGATTGAGGAATGGAGCAAGGAGGAAGATGGAGAAGGGGATAAAAATTGCGTTTTTGTGTCGTTGGGAATGCATTTCTCTTCTCAAATGACATCAAACAAAATTTCTTCCAGCAGCTAATTTCTGCCCTCTGCAGTGACGAGGTTAGCCAAAGGGCATCTTTCACAAAAACCCTGGAAGAGTGTCAGTAAAGTATGTCGTATTCAATTGGTGTGTAAGCCACATCAAGGCTTGTTTGTCTTAGCCTGCAGGTTTGCCAACAGGCTTGGACCTTTTTAAATTTATTTAGTTAAATTAAAAATCCATTTGCAAAAACGTCGTAGGTGCAAGCACTAAATGGCTAGCTTTGAAAGAAAAATAAAAGTTCATATCCTTGAACTTGTCCACATTTTTTTTTTAACATCATGACCACAAAGACGCAATGCATTTAATTTGGACCAATGAAAAGTAAACTATTGTTAGGAAGTGGAAGGAAATGTTAAACGGTTTTCAGTCGTGTCTTCATCTCCCTTACTATGCACAGCTGGGCTTTCAAATGCAGAATACAAATATTGAAGTCTGTTTATGCAATGTGACAAAATTTGAAACATTTTAGGGAGTGCAAATCAGGCATACACAAACAAATCTTCAGCGCTTCAGTTAAAAGAAGACAAATACCACACAACGGCAATGTAGGCGCTCTCCGTAAATCGATGGGATATCTGATGACCCAGTCAGGTATTACACACATTGAGTCTTGTTGATTGAGTAGAGGCTTGGCTTGTTGGTATACCAAACGGCCATCTCAGATATCATACAACTTTGCTTATTCAAGAGATCCAGCACCTAACCCTCCCATCCCATGTCCACATACTCCATCCATGCCTTGTCCTCTTAGTGGGCTGGACTAACACGGCAGTGCTGAGGATTATTTTTCCAAGCAGAACCTTTTAACCTCTCATCGAATCGCTTTTTAAGACAAAGACAGTCATCCATTTAGGCAGCCCAGCGTGGTCAGAGACAGAGCTGCACTAGGACACACACATGCGAGCACGCATGCGGTGCATTAACATAGGTATCGGTTACCTGAATTCAATAGCTCGCCTGCTGCAGCAAGATTAACTATTCAGGGCAGGTGGTTAAAGGGCCTATTGTGTTTCCTGGTTCTGTGCTGCTGTCATGATTGCACAATGCATTTGTCTGGTTGGCAGCCCACTGCCAAAACAATTGCAAGGGCAAAGGGCTGGAAGAGTACACACACATATAAGGTTTCACCTTGTACATCATTTGTAGCTCTGCTGAGCAAAATTAAACAGAAGCGTATAAGTGGAGCTGCAGCAAGCGAAGATTGTGTCCTCGTTGATATGCTTTGACAGTCTTCCTCGGTGATGGAAACGATTTAGATATCTATTTACCAAGAGAACAAGTGGGATTCAAACATGAAATGTCCCCCCACCCACCTCGATCCATCTTTACATCTTTCTGGATCTGTGTTTGTGGCTGTAATACCTCAAAGGCATGCAAATGGGAGAAATCGAGAGAGAAAGACTGGAGGTGGATAATTAGTCATACTAATCAGAATCCCAGCAGCCCCTTGCAGATAGCAGCCTAGCATTTGAAGGTGAACGCGTGTCCGGCTTCGGCTCAGCGGGCTTTCCAGTGGTCAGGAAGTCAACGGCGGCGGTCTCCGAGATTAATTTGTTAGCTTGCCTCACTCATGGATAAGTTAATCGAGAAATCGGATCTCGGATCAAGCTGAAACCGCCGAGATGATCTTCAGTTGAAGAGAGCAATTGGAAGACGTGGCACCTTGCGAGAACGGCTCATGAGATCTTTATGGGATTTATTAGTGGGTGTTTAGTTGCTTGTAGGCATAAAACGTCAGATTTGCATCGGATGGATGGATGCAGTATCTTGTCTGTCTCGCCCAAAGGGATGATTTATGCTTGTATTCCGCTAAATGCGACTTTTATCATGACTACATACTTTAGAGCTGAATCAAAACTCCCAGTATGCATTACAAATGATCTGTGTGTTGCATAAATCAGATATCCATTCATGTGGGAATAGTCTGTTGCAAGATGATAGAGTATGATAGAGTTCTGTTCAAAGAAATGTATTCATTCGCTATTTTTTTTCCCCCTCACCAGGTCTGTCCAAGTTGTTTTTAAAGCTGAGTACCAAATCATGGGGATTGAAACTGGGCCAACGCTGATTGTTACATGCTTCAAAGCAGGAAGTCAGTTCAAAGGCCTAACTCTAAATCATCAGACGCAGCTCTGAATCACCGACGTCATCATTGCACGTTCACCTTTTTTTTTTATACATATATCCCACATTAGAGTTGGCTGGACAAGATCAAGATTCAATCTATTATCATCATTAGATCTTAAAGCAAATAATCTTTTAGTAACCTATGTGGAATATAAGAGTCGGCAAGTAAACGCTGGAGCAAACTGTAGCCAAATGGTTCCATCACTTTGAGGATTTATCCCCAAATTCCAACCCTTCTTTTTGACACCCTTTGGTTTTTCTACAATGAATCCCTACGGCCTTCGTGGGCATTTTTGTCTACTGCTAAGTACCCTGCTAAGCCTGAGCGCAGGCTTGGAGTTTACCGGTTCTCAAGGCCAGTGGGCTCGCTACGTGCGCTGGGATGCCAGCTCCAGGGGCGACCTGACGTTTCAGTTCAAGACCTCGCAATCGGACGGCCTGCTGCTCTACTTCGACGACGGCGGATACTGTGACTTCCTGCTGCTCGCCCTGTCCGAGGGCAAGCTCCAGCTCCACGTCAGCATCGACTGCGCCGAGACCACCATCACCTCGGACAAGCCGGTCAACGACAGCCGCTGGCACTTCGCCGCCATCAACAGGGAGAACCTGTGGACTGGCTTGGCCGTGGACGGTCAGAGCAAGACGGGCGAGGTGCGCCCCCAGCGGCAGTTCATGAAGATCGTCAGCGACCTCTTTCTCGGGGGGCTTCCGAGGGATATCCGCACGGCCGCCATCACCCTGCCCTCGGTCCGCGAGCTTCCGCCGTTCAAAGGGATTATCACCAACCTCAGTTACGGGAGTAAGTTGCCCACGTTGGTCAATAGCCAGAAGGTCCGTCTGGAGATGATGGGCCTCTGCACAGAGAACCCCTGCGAGAACGGCGGGATCTGCTCACTGGCAGATGGAGAAGTCTACTGCGACTGCTCCAAAACTGGATATGTAGGTCGATACTGCACGGAAGGTAAGAGGGCTGGCTTCGTTGTTTTCTGTGTCGAGCAATAAATATTGATTAAGGCCTTTGTGAAAAATTCAAAAGGGGTTTCTTTCAAATATAGAACTGACCTAATACAAGGTTTGTGTTTTTATTCCAGCTTCTAAGAGAGAGAGAAGAAATCTCATTATTCTATTCTTTATTTGTTTATTTTTTTTGTTTTTGCATATATTCTTAACCATCTCCCATCATGTGGCTTAGACCTTAAAGTATTTTTGCTACATCATAAATCTCAATAGAAGCTTCTGGAATTAGACGTAATCTCCATAACTGCATTGCCTTTCACCTAATGTGATCTGTGCCACAACCACTCTTCATTTATAAAGTGCCTTGGAAAAAAAATAAATAAATAAAAAAACCTAAAAAAAAAAATCTGCATTGTTTGCAGCGATGCCTTCCCAAATCAGCATAATTTCTATCAAGCCAGGGCAGCTCTGCGTTTGAAATATTTAATGCAGATCTTGCAGGACTTGGGAGTCTGAATATTTCTTTGTGGGCTGTTGCACATACAGCACAGCAACTCTCTGTATTTCACGTGGGAGTTAAATTGGAGGTGATGGGCTCAGCATTTCCTCTCCCTTCACAGTTATTACATTTGATGAGGCAGCGGTGGATACGCTATTAGCTGATGTGACTAAAATTACCACTCTAAGTTCTTTCTCCTGTTTATTTTTTTTTTTTCCCCTCCCCTTCATTAAATGTGTTCAGATTTGGCAAGGTGATGCGGAGGCCTCAAGGTATACACAAAGTGTGGACAAGAAACAACATCACCTATTTTTGCTCTGCTTCTGGGCCAAGGCCATCTCTTCTTTTGGGAGTGTAATGAGATGCACCTCTTTGACAATATTTGATGATTTAGACATTAAAGCCTTCCTTCTTTCTTGCACATAATCTCAAATAGCCCAGTTAACACACATAAAACTGCTTTCTCTTGTTTTATGACACCACTACTTCTGTGTAAAGGTTACTTCATGTTACCTTAATCTTTCTGAACACTCCACTGCTGAAACTTTGAGAGGGTAACCATCTGATTCAAGGAATAAGTTCCTCCATTATGTTTTCTTTTAGTCATACCATTTTCATACACGGGGAGCCTTTCAAAAATGTATTTAAACCCCTTGAACTTGTTCATGTTGTGCGTATTTCTGCAAACGTCAGTGTACGTCACCAGGATTTTATGTGACAAATCAGCATGTAAATGTGTTGCCTGCATTTGTATTTAGTCCCCTTTACTTCGATACCCCGCAATCACAACGAGGTGCAACCGAACAGCTTCAGAAGTGAAACTGGTAGCAATACAGTAGTGCAATCTCAGCATAGTTTCAGCCGTTTTGTGAAGACCTAATAAAGGTTTGTTAGAGAACACTAGAGAATAAATAGCACCATGAAGACCAGGTCCGAAGGTGAATTGTGAAGAAGTCTCCAGAAATGTATAAAAAGTATCCCAAATGTTGAATGTCTCTCAGTGTATCAGTCAATATTTGGATTAAACCCAGACACACATCATAACCTTTGAATGGTCGTTAAGGAAGGATTAAAAAAAAAAAAAAGAAAGTCGTTTTTGAAACAAAGTTATAAGAAATGTCATTTTTCTTGGTTCAATGAGACCAAAAGTAATTTTTTAGTTTTATTGTTTTGCCTTAGAATTTGTGGGGCAAAAATAAATGTCACGGCACATCACCCAACAGTGAAATATGGTGGCAGCTGCATCTGTAGTTGAAAATATTCTAGAAACTACCAGCGAGTCGAGACTGGAGTTTCACCTGCCGGCAGCACAAACTGAACATTGAAGTTTGCATGATGTGGCAAAAACATGAACAAGGTTAAGGGTTGTTTGCAAGTCTCCTTTAGAGATCTACATAAAACAAATTTCACTCCAACCTTGCACCTTTCTTCACTTTTAAGGATTGTAGATTGTGTGAACAGACCCATTTTGACAACCCTCCACTGTTGACCCACTTCTTGTGTGTCTGAATCAGACTGACATGGTTCAGAGATGACTCCACTTTGCCAAAAAAAATAACAACAACAAAAAAAAAAAAAAAAAAAAAAAAAAATCAGAGGAATGCTCACTGAACACTTGCGCTATTTCGAACTGTATCCAATTCGGGGAAGACGTTAAAATGTGCTATTTCTCTCAGTGGTTTCTGTTATGTTTGGCTTCCTAATATGTTCCAATGTTTGGTGCTAAAAATGAAGCTGTTCTGAGCTTAAATCTCCAGCGCACGCCTGTGGCATTGTTCAGGACAGCACACGATGTGCTGGTTGCGGAGCAGCCAAGCGAACTGAGTGGACTTGACCTCTTTTTCGCTTCATCCCATTTGCTCACTGTCGGAGCTGAAGAGTCAACAGAGAAGTAGCTAGGTGGTCCATTTGTCTGAGAGCTGATGGGGGGAACCGTGACATCTTTGTGTAAAAACAACCCAGGTTTTTAAGAGGGCACTTACGACTCAAGCCAAATAATAGCTTAGAAGGACGGGGGTGGGGAGAAAAGGCTGTCATTTCGCCGCCTTAGGGCAGAGGAAGTGTGACGAGTAAATTCAGCGACAGTGCCTTGTAACCTAATTTGTCCCAGGAGGTCAGCCGTTGGGCTCCGGTTTGCCTCCTTCTCCGTCGTCTGTTTTGAAATCTCCTTCCATTTTGCTGCGGCTTCAATGGAAAAACGATTGAGAGGCAGGGTGGGGCGACAAGTGCGCACACGCTTTCATCCAACTGCTGCTCTTCCCTACTTCGCCATTAACTGATGTGGCTGATTGTTGATTATGCCGCGGAGGCGCGGAACTATAATTAGAGAGATAATGAGAACAGAGACGGCCAATTTGCCTGGAAAATGACTGCGCAAACACCACCATCGATTTCGGGCTGTCTGTTGGCAAATAAGCTGCAGTTCTTTTATTATCATGGCCACATGTCTTCAAGTGGCAAAGCACTTGTTGTTCGAGCAATGCTCGTCTGAATGGAGCGATTTTGGAGGGCAATTTAGCAGCGACTGCGTTCCAACCATTTGGTCGCAGCAACATACGACCGACCGCTTAGCACACCTGTCTACATCGGTAGACTGCAGACTAAATAACGAGCAACGCGTGCAATCTGTCAAACCTGTGAATATTTACGTGTTGCATTATCATGCAGTGTGGTCCTGCGCTCAAACGCGTTGCGTTCAGCGGCGTACGTGCGATCACATGCATCAACGCGGACGAGGCCCTCTAGCCACTCGTTAAAGCGGGCAGATGGTTGACCGACTGACTGAGCAGGCTGGGCCTTGAAAGCATTTCGCCAGCCGCACTCCTAATGGTAGCCCACTGGCCTGGCAGAGGAACGAGATGGGGGGGAGTGAGCTGAATTACCATCTGAGATGAAACATGAGAAAATTGGAGGATTAAAGGAAGGGAAGCGGGGTGAAGCCTGTTGGTGCTGCTCGGCTCGAGAAACGTTCCGCGTTTGAGACGGATGGATTGGTTCACTTTATGGTCGTTAGAAATGTTCCTGTGAAGAAAGATGAGATATTTTATCCAAACTAGTCGACGTGGTCACAGAACACCTTTTTTTTTTTTAGTGTTTCCTCCGGTTGGGTCAGGATGTCTCTCTTTCAAATGCGCTTTTCACATTCTGTCATGCTGTACCCTTAAAACGTAAAGGGTATTTTTTTTAAAACTGAACATTATAATGTTCACTTATCAAAAACATAACCGGGGTGTTGCTTTGATTCTTTAATGGGTGTTTGAGGAATCCTTTAATCTCCCATGGCAACCCGTTGGGAGGGCCTCAGCGGTTGCTTCCTCAAAGCGCCGCCTATGTCCACAAAAGGTGTGCCGAAGATGGAGCGTCGGAAAGAGTAGGAGCTTCTTAGAGAGACGGAGGCCCGATTTAAAGCTGCTGAATTAGAAAGTCAAATTTCTTATGTGTAAGAAATACAGAATTTTTATAACAACTAAAGGTAACATGCTCACATGCACCATGCAGGGGCAGATCTACTGCCTTGAGAGCCTTGCCACCGATCCTTCTCCTCATAATTACACTCTAAATATGGCAGTCTTTTAAAAATCGGAATAAAATACGTGGGAATTTGAGTTCTCGCATGACAAAAAGTGAAGGTTAAGGGGTATCATTTTGCACAGTACATTTTTTTTCTTTGTTTCTTGTCCCAAATCCGATGCTTTGTAGATAAACAAGCCACCTGGTAATTCAGCCTGATTTCGGGCAGTTCATTTTTGTTCACAGCACTTTAAAAGCTCTGAATACCTTTGAGGTTTTCCATTACAAGAAGGGCTGCATAAGGTCAAAGCTGGTAAGAGCTGCACAGGCCTGCATAACACAGACGTAAAGTGATCACCTTTTTCATATTTCTCAGAAATCCACACCTTGCATTTACAATGAAGCACTTAGGGCTGCATATGTTTAAAACAAACAAACAACAACAACAAAAAAAAACACTATTCAGTGACTTGACAGAAAGGTCTATAATTGAAGACCAAAAAAATAAAAATCGCTAAACTGTTAAGTAAGTGCTGAACTAGTGCCTTTGGGCTTAGCTATGGGGATTAATAAACAGACATGGAAAAAATGACAGTTGCAATAATCTTACTATAAAAGTAGGTCAGGGCGGGGAAAAAAAAAAAAAAGTGCCGCAGGGACTTGCCTGATTCCAGTGCAGAGGGCATTTGTGTGTAGCGCCCGAGCTGAAAATTATGTTTGGATTTGAGTAGCGAAGCTGCTGGTAAAATAGAGCAGGGGATTACGCCTGGACCACATGTCCTCCGCAGCACATTGGCTTGTTCTCAGTGCTGCCGCATCAAGAGCGAGGGTTTAATCTACACAGAAAAGTTGGCAATTTAACAAGCGAGCAGTATGTGCATATTTATAGGTGAACGCATCCGCCATGTCGGAAGGAACCTGCTGAGTCAGGCACGTCATTTCGGCGCTTCAAAGCTGGTAGTTCTTAAGTTTGAACAGCGCTGCTGTCCATCAGCTGGACACTCCCCTGCTCCTCACATCCCCTGCTCTCTCAAGCTTCGTCCTTCTTTTTTTTTTTTCCTTTCTCAATGTCATCCATCTTGTATTGGATGTATTGTAGCTGTGAACTTTCTCTAATCTGGAGACAAAACTATACGTAATTGCTCAAATATCTACGCGTATCCCAACTAACATTCCGATTAATGTGTCGTGGCAAGAGAACCTGGCAGCAATTCTGACTGGTTCGTTGGCCAGTTCAGTGATCAGAATTTTTAAGGATTATCTGAACTGATTGGTTTCTTGGCAACGACCCGACATTTAGACATAGTCAGTAAATTTTCAGTAACTTTGAAGGCAGCACCATTCCATAAGATTAATGTCATCCTTCTGTTTTCATTCATTAAATTGGGTTAATTGATGCCCAGCTGTGTTCACGTTTCAACAACTAAACACCAGAAGATCCTGGAAAAAAAAGAGTCGTTTCCTCACAGTGATCCAAAATTTAGATCTTCAGTTGATTGAAAAGGGTGGCGAAGGAGAAATGAAGGCACACCTTCCCAGAGCTGCTATTTTGATATAAACAGGACTTCTGCTTGAGGAAACTCCAACGGTTCTCTGTAGGGTCAGAGGTCAGAAGAGGATGGTGACCAGACCATGAGTTTCTCCCCTTTATGCCCATAGTAGCCAATGACACAGTGGTATCCTTGCAGCATGAGATGCTGCATTGTGATGCATAGAGATGAATTTGCTACTGTAGGTACGGCTCTTCTTTTTGAACCATGAAAGAAAGTGGTCTGTCAGAAAGTCCATGTACTTTGCTGAGGTCATTTTCACACCTTCGGGGACTCTGAAGGGGCCGATCGGCTCTCTCTCTCTCCATATGATTTCGGCCCAAGTCGCTGGAGAGGCACCAGCAGCTTCAAATAATGCTGCTTTGTAAGGGCATTTTAACAGCTGCTCTCTTAATCCGAAGAATTTGTCTAACAGAAACCTTCCTCATTATGCCTTTATCTGTACAAACCCATCTTTATTCTGAATCAGCCACAAATCTCTTAACAGTGCAATAACGCTTCAGTGTTCATTAAATATCTAATGTTTTCATTCCTTGTCATACGGCTCTACACTAACTGATGATTTCCGTCACCAGAGATTCTTTCTCTTTCCCATATTACTTGAAACCTGTGGCCTGCTTAATAATGTGGAACATCCTTCTTAAGTAGATTACCTTTAATTGAGCTCACCAGACAAACTGATCAATCCAGCTCTCTGAAACTAATTACAGTGATTCAAAGAGCCCTGACACACAATACCATCTACAAATTTAATAGCACAACAAAAACTTTAATCTATATGACACTTAAATCCAATTTACATAATAATTTGGAACACAGTGTAGACTCTGCCAGAGGGTAAAGGTGAATTGCATAAAGCAGATGGGTTATTAAGGAAGACTGCCATATTTGTGGCATAACTCACAGTTTTTTTCATCGTTTGACTTTTCCCGTGCCTTGTGCATGTTATTTTCCCTCTTCATTAAGCATTTTCTGACTGATGGGGTAAAGGTTAATTTGTGCTGACAGACAGGAGCCAAGGTTTGAACATTACTGTCAGCAGCCCAGAGGAAAGGTCTGAAAGGAAGATTGCCAGAGCTGGATGAACTAATTCATAGCTGGCTGCTTGAAGAACAGGTTGCCAAGGGAAGTTGTACTTAGGTTTCCATGCCCTGGCAGTTGCTACAGAGATGAATAAAGATGACTTTGGGTTTGGGCCTTCAGGGTGTTACTGCTTCATGCAACAGAACCGCCACTCTATCACCCCGGATTTACACTGCGTGTGTCTCCGCTCTGCTGCGCACTTCACTGGAAGATGTTTCTGATTTAGAACACAGTCACTGGTGTGTCCCTGTCAGGTTGACAGTTTCCATGAGTTTATTGAAAAGTCATCCTCAGGTCAGACCTTGATGAGCATTTTGGCCATGAGCAAAGAGGGCTAATGTCATTTTTTGTTTTTTGTCTTGCTTAAAATACCGTTCTGTCTACAACAATATGTATCATAAAAGTGAGCATTCCTCTGAGAAACTACAAAGTTGGCACAAATGACGAAACCACAAGCACTGGAGTGAAGGTGGAAATGTTGAAGTGGAGGCAAAAACGCAACATGGGTCTGAAAAAGGGCATCTTGAGATCCACAAACCTCACAACTCCATAAATCCTCAAGAGCATGGATTTATGTCTCCTTTCAAGGGTGTGCGGGAACCTGTGCGATACAAGATGTAAAATCTCACAGTGCGATCACATCGAATGTGAAATGCATCATACAGAAACTAATGTGAATCTGGCTCCCTAAGCGGATGGGACAGATGAAAATGTTGGTGTTTCTCTTTGCAGGGTTTTTAATGAAAGTAGTTAATTAAACCGGGCATGTCAAGGCGCACATCTTTGCTCCTTACATGACGTTCTGGTGATTAATAAGTGTGGTATGTTTTGCATGTTAGACCCACATGCAAACCCAGCTGCAGTGTGACGCTAACGCATTGCTTCTCTCTGCCTTTCTCTCTTGTTTTTCCTTGCGACAATCAAGCAGCAGTCCAGAGAAAACCAGGTGAGTCTCAAGAGGAATTAGTCAGAACCTTCAGTTAAAAAATAGTAACAGTTCATGTTGTGCTCTGTTAATTATTTATGTGCTTACCTGTAAAGGCGAGCAAAAAAAAAAAAAAAAAAAAAGAAATCCCAGAAAAACAGGAAGCGAAATGCCAAAGTATGTAGTGAACGATTTCTACAGCTACCTCATGTAAAGTGCTGCCACAGTTAGTCATTTCTGCGCTTTGACTAAAGAGAAAAAAAGCTTTCAGAAGCACTTTTTTGCAAAGCTTTGATATTTGTGTGATAGTCATGGTTTGCCGTCTTGCAAAGCATGTTTAGTGGCAATACAAGTGTCGTATTGGTGTGCTGACTTTTCTCTCTCTGTGCCCCGTCTGTCTGGTTTTTCCCTCTTCAAGAACTCGCGCACCTGAAGGCAGACCAAGGTACTCTCTTCTTTTTGTTTTTTTTTTTTTAAGTCAAGAACTCCATTGTTTTTCCTTCACTCAACCTACTGGCTTAGTTTTGGGGGGGGGGGGACGTGGGAGGGATTCACTCTGTGTGCCTCCTAGCTGTCCGTGCACATTTGTGTGCTGGACGTCACCCACCGCAACCGCAGAGAAGTGGTGGGGGACATTTTGGTGTGTTGGCGTGTGCGTGCGTGTCGGTGTGTGTCGCTAAGTAGGAGCTGCATGACTCCATGGCATGTCCTACGTCTCACCTCCATCTGTGTCTTTCTTTGTACTACATAGCTGTGTAATTGTCTCAGTTCCGCAGCAAATGTGCACGGACGCTGTCCAGCGTTTTTGGGGAGGAAGAAAGAAAATGACTGTAATTTGAGGGCACGGTTTACACTCGGCCGAAAGCTCACGTCGACGTTACAGAGCAGGATGCGTCATCGGCGAGTACAAAGAGAACCGAGTGTTGCTATTTACAGGGTTTTTATATTCTGTTTGACTAAGCTGCTGTTTAATATGTAAACTTAAAGTACCGGCAGTGTTACCGGAGTCGCCGAAGGATGAGTGTTTCAGCTAGAGCAGTGCTTGTCAAACTTCACAATCACCACTTCTGTAAATAGCACAGAGTACTTTAAATAACACAGTCGGGGGATTTCAAAACAGAGGTTCAACAGGACTTGGAGTTTTGAAGTTTGCCTTTTCATAAAGATAGAAAATAAAACGGCTTCTATTGACAACAAGTGATTAGTTGAATCATTACTCCGAACTTGAACGTTTCGGACATAAAGTTCACGAGAAGGTCAACAGACATCAAAACTCCCAAGTGGGGGAAATTGAAGGCATTTCACACTTACAACCTCAAAATCCAATGTGGCTTGCATGGTTTCGAAAACCATGGGTTTGGAAACCAGTTTTATGTTATTGCATCCAATTAAATCTATTACGCAACCAAGTTGCATTTTTAGCTTTTTTTTTTTTAAAACAGATTTTAAATTTCCTTGTGTAAAAATAACATCCTCAGGGGTTTGAAGGATAAAAATTGGTTATCTTTTTCAAGACTACATTTCTTACCTGAAAACTTACCGTTCCTATTCCTTTGAGCTCTGACCTCATTTGGGTTGGACGACTCAGGAAAAAATGAAGGATTATGATCATGACCTCTGGTCTAACACTAAGTTAGAGGTGCTTTATTGAGGACACATGAACACATTTTTCCAAGGTATATCATGGATGGAATATTACTGTGGTAATCTCTTACTGGCCCAGACACAGTTGGCACAATGTGGCAACTAGGCTTTCTGCAAAGAATACATCTAAACATATATAGGATAGAAATGGTAAAACTCTGACATGTTTTTGTGTGCATGTTTTTTGCTCTTTTTTGCCATTTGCATGATTGTCATCAACCCTTTTGCACGCAAGCATCATTTGCCAGTGTACAGGATTAACACCAGAGCTAAACCCTGCTTTTTATTGTCTCTCTTTCTCTCTCTTGTGCTTTTCCTGGGATCTCTCTTCCTACTTTAATCTCCATGGATTCTTTCTCCACAATCTGTAGGTAGAAACAAAGGTACAGCAACATTGTTGTTTTTTTTTTTTTTTTTCTTCTTACAGCTCTTTTATGTGAGATATGAGAACTGTGTGTGTTTGCGTGTGCTACTCCATCTCTCTGTTAAATTTGTGCTAGCCCCTCGTTAATCATTCATGATGTCTGTTCATTAAATGAAGTCAGATGCTCCTATGTGGATTTTTATTTTTTATTTTTTGGAGGAAAAAGTAAAATCAAGGGAGCTGATGTGCGCTGAGTGACTGAACGCAGTCGCTTGCAGATGGCAGAAATACAGAGTCGGTGCTCGAGACTAAATGATTTTCCCTCATAAATACCAAATTGCAATGTACAATGATGAGAGTGAGTCCTGGACCGGAATATTTAATGGATTCCAAACACTAGATATTAATAATGGAGCGTGTGCATGCAGATCTAACGTCCATTCATACGTTATGTGTGCGTTGGAGAAAAGATGACTTCCGAATTTGATCTGACAGTCGTTTAAATTGGGCCATTGTGGCAGTCGTTGTGGTTTGCAGCTGCGCGTACGATTCCCCCATTATTCTTTTATCGCCACCATGCTGCTTGCGTCCTGTTGCCGCGCTGTGTGCGTGCCTGTTGAGGACCTGCGTCTGCATGCGCGCCAACCGTGCCTTGTTCGTTTTAAAGAAAAGTTCTGTTCCTCTGACGAGCGGGTGTAGTGGGTGGACAGATGCTTATTTTTAAACCTGATGTTTTCCGCCGCTGCACCTGTTCACGCTTCCAGCATACCTACATAAAATCATTATGTAGGTGTGCCTGGTTTTAAGATGAATCACACATTGTCTGCATAGTTTGATTACATTTTTATCAAAGACGGAAATGGCTTTCTGTTTGTCGTGTAATTGAAGCTGCTTTGTTCTAAGATGTGACAGTCGGTATGACATGTTGATTAGTGCAAGTTCCTGTTGTTTGGTCCAGAAAGAGTGTTTTTTTCCATTGTTCTGAATATTGCAATTTCTTCGAAGAAAAAAAAAAAAAAACAGCCTTTCATACATGATTGACGAAACGTCAGTCAATAGTAAGGCAAAATGATCAACCCGAGGAGGTGCAAATTAAGCGTTTCTTTCAGTTTAGGCTCCGTTTGGCCAAAATTGGTCAGCATACACGCGTTAGCCTTTTCTGTTTGTATCATTAAAGACAATTTCACAAAATCAACATTAAAAATTTCAGACCGCAGACCCATTTCTAATGAGACGTGGTAGCCCAGCAGCATTCCAGATCATAGTGAAATAGCTAGACCACTTTAAAAAGCGAGGCTGTTCACAAGGCAACTGAAAAAAACTAAAGCTGGTTTTGTTTAAGCAAGTAAAAGTTTGCAACAAGCTGAATCATAACCAAAATCTCTAATTGAACTCTAAATAGGTGAAAAAAAACATCTTTTTGTTTGTTAGCTAGAGAGCTAACTCTTCGTTTTTCAGCTGGAAAAGGTAGCTAACTGCTAGCCGCATTTAATTCATACTTCCAAATGCTTACTCTACTTTATAAAACAAAAAAAGATGTGTATGCATGAAAGCATTTGAGTTGTACTTGTGAACCAGTTCAAAGCTCCACACAATATCACCTTTCTGGAAAGTCTGCCCTTTGATTTTGTTAAATCGCTTTCGCTTCTGATTATCCTTGAGACAAGTTTCCAAAAAGTTCCTGCCACCTTCAAGTCTGAGCTTTCTAAGCAGGTACCCTGTCTTCTCCACGTACCGTGACACACTCCATCAGTCTTTCAATTTCTGTTCACCTTGGACTATCTATTCACATTTTTTTTTGTAATGTGTTCAAGGTCCCTTCTGCCAAAAGGGTGACACACTTGATCTTCTGAACATTTCTTGCATTATTCTCACCAATTTTCTTTTTTTTTTTTTCCTACTCTTTTGGCCTCATTATCTTAAAGTAACCCAACGATTTACCCTACACACCACCAGTAGTCAAGTTACCAGAAATTGCACTCTGCCCTTGATTGACTCTGGCCAATGATCTGCAGGTGAAATACTTGAAGCACGTTTTGTTTTTTTATTCTTTAATAACACTCACCATTTTTTTAAGCTAAACAAAAAGATGATGATTCACTTTTATGCATAAATCATAATGTTTTTTGTAAATTCAATTCAATTAGCATATGAAATGCAAAGATGCACTTCCTTACAATAGCTCCTTGTTACATTACACACAGTCAAAGTCAGAAAATAGTAACACGTCCTTTGCAGATTTTCTCTGAATTTCCCTGAGCTAACTGTATTGCCTTCACGTCAGGTTTAAATAATAAGAGAAACTGGGTTAGAACCAAAATAGACGCCCCTACACTCGTCTCACATCAGCATATTAGGTAGCAACATGCTGATCGTTTGTAGTGAGGAGTCGTACAGCGGTTCAGTCATTAGTTTTATTGCATAACATGACAACAAGGTCCCAGCGTTATTACGTGGTTTCGCTCCTTTCACAGTGCGGGTCCGTGGGGGTTTCCTCCGTGTGCTCCAGTTTCCTGCAGCTGTCCAAGGACATGCAAATTCAATCCAACAGCAATGGGACGCTAAGTGAATCCTAGGTGTAGATGTTAATGATTCCCCTTCATCTGTATTAAACCTTCAATAAACCTTGAATAGAATGCAGAGAACAAAATATGACTGATCCATAAAATGGGAATTTGAATTAATTACAGGACCTTTGATTGGGGCTAAAATGAGACGTTTAAAAAAAGGAGGGGTTAGGGGGTGTTGTGGGTATGCTTCACTCTCTGTCCAATTAGATTAATGTCTCCATTGTGTTTAACTACTATAAATGGCCCAGCAGTCAGAGAGAACAATTACTGAGAGAGTTGGGGAGAGGAATTAAAAGTGAAATACAGACACAGATTGAGACAGGAGGTCAAAAGAAGCAAGGAAAAAAAAAAAAAAAAAAAAAAACAGTTAAGCAGAAAGTTCACCTGTTTCTTTGAGGACACATATTTCTTACAGAAGATATGGGGCACCTTGTCGTCCCTGCTCTGAAATCTGGGCCCCGTACTCCAAGCTGGCCGTCAGCCATCTTAGGAGAAACATTTGGTCCGCGACAATGAAAGAGGACCCCATTGTTTTTGGCCCCGAGATGCAAAGTTTAGCTATACAGAAAACTTTTCGAAAGCTGTGGCAGTGAACCAGGGACTTTGCTCCAGTTACCAACATCGGTCCAGTTAGCATCACATTACGCTAAAGCCTGCTGTTGTCGCTTCCAGGGCTATTTTTGTATGTGTTTCCCGATCGTGCAACTCTATTTGAGATGCATTCTCATGTACAAATTGACCATTTTCTACCAATAAACACTGGGGAGGTACATGAAACTGAAAATAGAATACACAAGTGAAATACATGTAGAGAGGGTTTAAGTACCAATTAGTAGCCCCATTTACGAATGTCATATCGTTGTGTGTCATCCAGATAATGAGGTCCCCTTGTAATGTAATGATATATATATAGCAACATCTGCATTATGGATGCACAATTTGGGACTTGTGGGGCACATTTCCAATCTGCCAGTACCAAATTTTAATCAACGCTGTTTCAACCATGATCATAAATAAACAAAATGTTATTTTTCTATTTGTAAATGTAAAATTTAAATATCAACAACTATGAGCAGCCTTATTCTGAATCAGTTTATATAAATACAGTAAGATATTTGATCATTAGCTCATCGTGGGATAGCGGTACCTCATGGCAAATCAAAACATGTTGCAGTTTGTTTTGGTTTTTTGTTTTTTTTTTTACAAGAATTTCTTTTTTTTTTTGCACACCATATCAAGATCTTCATCAGTTTATGAACAGAATCTGTTTTGATGCTATTTGTATATTGTAACTTGGGTGCTAAAATTTCCTTCTGTCGTGGCTGAAGAATAATAATCTATAGGAGGAATCGGATTGTGTGTTTGAGAGAGCAGCCAGTATTACAGTCTATGTTCAAAGGACACCGGAGACGCTTAATTGCGATACTTCCAAAAGACTCTTATTTTAAATCCAGCATTTTCTATGGCAGAATTGAGTGTATCAAAAGAAAACCAAACAAAAAAAAAAAAACTACTTAGATGTTTCACTGTTTTTTTACTATTTTTACGCCCTGAGTTCAGATACTTTGTCTGGTTTCCACTCGAGATGCTTCTGAAACCTATTTTCTAAGAGCTGTTTACAAAGATTCAGGTGGGCAGTGAACCCTATCATTATAATGGTCGTCAGCTTTCTTTCTAAAACTAAGTGGCTTCCCATGTTGGCAGAGGGTAATCAGATCTATCACCTTGTTAGAGGAAAACCACTTAGCCCGACAGAAAGCACAACGACGCGCACTTTTGTTTGCCTTCGTCGAACTTCAGTCATTACAGCGTTTATGAAGGGTGGTGTCAAATTTTGTTCTGCTGAAAAACAAAACTTTGCTCTCAGCAAAGAGAAAAGAACATCACCGATCTGTATAACCAGCATGACCGTCGAACGTCATGAATGTGTACAAAGATTCCAAACATTTCTCACTTTTCATGCATTCTATGTTCATTCTAAACAATGCATACATTTGTTTATAATTTAAAAAAAAAAAAAAGAAGGTGGATTTTTCTGTCACGAATGTAGATGTGGAATATCAATAGGAAATACTATAGAGAAAGGTGAATATTTTCCTTCTAATGCAATCTGAAGATCTGACAATGTAAGTGTCAGATGTGCTAAGATCTTGGAAGCGCCTCACCTGTGCCGCCTTCGGCCACCTTCGTTCTGCGAGGCTTTGATGTGATGTGACAAGGTGACATTCTCAAGGTCTCGGCACAAGTTGGGATTCAGACCAGCAGACGCTGCCTCCCTCCGTACCGCCGCGTGTTGGAGGTGTTACGTAAATTGAGCTCATGGGTTTATGTGAACGAGACTTTGGCTACTTTTTTCGGGGGGGAAGCTTTCTTTTAAGAATTAAGGTATCACAAATCACACACTGTTTTTTTTTTTTAAATTAGTGTTTGTTGTATGACTCGTCAGTTGCTGGTTTTATGCTTAACACTAACATGATCTTACCGACTGAATGAAAAAAAACAACTTAAATGTTCCCTCTTCGTGTTTTGACAAATAGAATAAGGATTTCAAAAATTGCAATTCGAGTATATCCAGACTCGCTGAACCTTCAACGCAAGGTAAAGAAGTCTTGAAATGAACGAGCTGCCTTTAGCGGCGAGCGTTAGAGAGGCAAATATCACCATAATGAGTTGTGACCAACACAGTGTACAAATTGTCACAACTTGTCTGCAGGAGCGTTTTGTAGCTGTTAGGTGAGTGTTGGTTCAATTTTAAGTGAAAGGTGAAATAGTCGAGCTCTTTAGCTGCACTTTGTGTCTATAGGCATTCAGTATGGGGAAGTCAGTGAAGTTTCTGCATCAGGTTGTATGAGAGGAAGAGATTTTATCATTATTGGGTCTTAGCTTTTGTGTTTGAGTAAAGGAGAGGGAGTGCAATTTCTCCAAAAACCCGAAATGTTGCTGAAAACATCGCTCGTTTTCTCCCCATGCTGCAGTAAAGCGTGTCCTCCTGCTGTACATTTAGATGGTGTTCATTAGGCTGGAACAGCTCAACTCAAATGTCAGCGCTGAAACTGGAAGGCAGTCCGCAGGTCCCACTGACAGCATTCTGCGATGGCTTTCCTCAAGTCAGAGCAACAATGATCTATGTTGTGAGAAGCAAAAGCTCAGCAATGCAGAAAATGTAAGGCCCAACATTTGTACGCTGTGATATTTTTGTCCTTTTATACTTTGCCTTCCCATGTGTTGGTGGCGATGGCAAACCCCAATTGAATTTCACTTGGGAGCAAGTGAAAATACTGCTGCATTAGTACACCTTAATGTGATGCTTGTTTCCGTTGTGCTGCGCTGACTTCTTTGTGCTGTTCGTGCCCGAGAAATGATCCTCTCCTGTAATGAGACTGTATGGCGAGAGAAGAAGTACTGCATTGCCACATTTTCTGTGGTCCACTTCAGGGTTGGAGGGGCAAGATATACAGGTAGGGAAGAAGTAGTTCGGTCCAAGAGTAGTATATCTGCATGAAAGCTCAGTACTGGGAACTTACTCACCACTTCTGGAGACACTCTTCCTAATTAGCTCCTCAAAGTCTTACCACAAAGTTCTCACAGACACAATTTTTGCTTTCTGGCACTTATTCTGTCCCTTCCCTTCCCCTCCCTCCCTCCATTTCTCCGCATAGATATATATTCTCTTCCTTGCTGTCACCCCTTCTCTGACTCCTTCGACTATTCATCTCTGTCTGCCTCAGGATTCATGCTGCAGTAGCCTTCCTCCCTCACTCTCTCCTCCTCCGTCCTCTTTCTTCTCTCTCCAGTTCAAAGCTCTGTGGACATCATGAGGCTCACATCACAGTCAGGCTCAAGAAAGGAATGCTCACTGCCTGTCCAGAGATACTGGCATGCTTCAAGGGGATTTGTGAACAGCTCGGTCCACACTGCTCACAGCTTTTGGTTGGTTTGATGGACTTGGATAGAACTTTGTCAGAGACTCTCTGACAGCTTACTGATCTTGGGATCTTGGTTGTTAAACAGTTTCAGCGTTGTTTATACAGATTTGTTGCTCATAGTTTCGGTAACGGTTGAAGTTTTCTCGCTCCTTGTCATCTCGCGACCACATATAGATTCAGATCTTATGAGACGGATCAACACAAAGTACTGCGTAATTGTGAAGTGGAACAAAAAGGATTTAGGTTTTTGTTTTTGACAGCTTCACAAATGGAAAATCTGAGCGGTATGGTGTACCTTTACTCTAACACCCCTAAATAAAAAGTAGCCTCCATGTGTGTAATTTAATTTCAGCATGAATCCTGCTGTTCAGAGGAAACTGGTTACTGAATGAAGATGTGGATACGTTTCAAGTGAGGTCATATTATAAAACAATCTCCCAAGCTTTGACCATCTTATGAAGCACTGTTCAATCATCTGAAAATGGAAAGGGTTGCAAAAAATGACAGTCCACCTAAACTGACAGGTCAACAATAAATGGCCTGTACGTCTATAGACTTTATCAAGTCCAAGGACTCCAATCAGTCATGTACCTGTTCATGCACTGGTGATGTTACGCTACACTGAAGGAAAGGAAAAGCCCAGGATAACTCTGGAAGACCTGCAGCAAGGAGAGAGCGAGATCCGATTCCTTGGATAATTGTAAAAATATGGAGTTCTCGATTACTATGATATTCTTTTGCACTGCCCTAAATCTAACATTTATGAAAAACTGACAAAATGAAAGTAATTAGGAAAAGAAATTCTATTGAGAATTGCAAATTCTAGTCCTGGGAATTATGAATCAGATACAAAATGTAAAAAAAAAAAAAAGATTTGAAAGCATGTTTAAGTTGTACGTCTTTGCTACTCCGAATTGCAAGTATATTGAAAGTATATTACACGTTCACTTGGCCACCGTATATGTTTTGAATAACTCTTTGCTATTTTTTTATTCAAGAAAAAGCCACGCGGCATTTGATTCTGCAACCCTGGTTGCAGAATCAACCAGAAACTGAAACTCGTGTCAGTCACAAAATTTAAACAGAATCTCTAGACTGAATTGAAAAATTGGTTTCTAAATCAAAAATTGTTTGTGAATTGAATCTGGACCCTAAAATCCAAATGCTGTCGGTGAAAAAATGTCAACACTGAATATGACGCAAACCTGAGGGCCACAGAAAGCAAATACTATTCTCGGATTTTTATCTGTAACAGGATTTACATCATTTTTGTTGACTATTGTAAACAACTTTCTGTTGGTCTGACCCATAAAATCAAGTGAAAGTACATCGAAAGTTATTTTAGCGCGATAAAACATGAACGAGTTTGCAAAGAACATAAAATATTCATTCTGTTGTTTAAAAAATGCAGATGTGTGTTAAAGTGGACTTGCATTGAAGTTTTTTTTGGGGGGGGGATTTAAAAAAAATTGTTTTTTTGCTCTAAAATGTGTAGTTTTAATCTCTCCACTATGCAGTTTTGTGCTGTTGAAAAGCCAACAGTTGCAGTGCCAAAACTGGAGCCTTTTTAGTGCTGATGTGTATCAAGTCCAAAAGAAAAATTCACCAGTGAAATATAATAAAACATTGATCTGAGCCAAAATGCAGTGTGAGGGTGAGTTTACACATAAAACACTGATGTCTGCAATTTTCAGACCAGTCCCACGGTGCCTTTGAGCACTTCATCGACTGGAGTGGCTGAATGAGAATTATTTGTCTTTTTGTGTTGTGACGCTTGAGTATGTGTTTATCCGGGCGGAGAAGTCAGAGGAGTGGGGGGTGAAGAGAGAATACGGTTGGAAAGGTGTCTTCAGATGTTGGCGAACCTCTACTTATGTTTGTGTGAGACTACGGATTTGCTGCTGTTAGCAAACACTTTGAGAATCTTGCAATGAATTGCATATGTCTTGAGTAACTCTGGTAGCCAGGTATTGACGGGAAGAGAGCATTTCCAAAAAAAAAAAAAAAAAGACATCTCCGCTGTCCTGGCGTTGATTTAGCTCATTTTTATTTTTGCAAATGGCAAAAGACAAAGTTTATACTTTGCGTGCTAGTTGTGTTATAACAACTTGGTAAGGTTCAGACTTTAAGTTGGTAAAGTTGGCCACGTACCCTGGCAGCATGTTGAACAAAGGGGATTTCAGTGACTTTAAATGTTTCGGTGGCTGTTGGCGCCAGCAGACCTAACTATTCCAGAAACCAGTGACTTGCTGGAGTTCTCCATGAATAACACTGCGAGTGAAAAATAGCTGCGGGGATGCGAAGTCATTGTCTGTGTAAATGTAGGAAGACTGGTCTGAGATGGTAGAGAGGCAACAGTAACTCACGTAGATATGGGATTCCGAAAACGATGTCAATGCACATCCTTACCCTCTGTAAAGTCTGCTTATTGACAACGTAACACTTTTTTTCTTTCTTTCTTTTTTTGCACTTCGTGTGGCCTGCTATAATCTATACTCTTCTCCTCCAATCTCACTCTGAGCTGCTGACCTCTGAGATCAACCGAGCAAAACTGATTCCCTCTTTTTCACGGATCATGAGTGCGTCAGCGGTTACGCAACCCAGGCAGGGGGAGAGAGAGGGAGAGAAGAGAACATGCAAATATGTTGCCAACATATTTGTCTGTGCTTACTTGCATGACCTCACTGAAAGATTATTGTTTCTGGTAACTTATCTAGGAGGCTTCCATTGGTTGGATACCCATAAAATACACATATACTGTAAGGCTTGCTCACAGCATGACACGTCTAGACGTACACATCCCGAAAATATAAATAAATGTAAATCCCGGTTCTTTTAATGTCATCCTTATTTAAGGGGCTGTGAGGGGGAGAGAGGGGGGGGGGGAGGGGGTGAACAAAAAAAAAAGTAACAATGACGCGCATTTGTCAAGAATTTCAGGAACGCTGCTTTGTCTTTGAAGTGCCTTAAACCTTGAGTGGGATTTTCTGAGCAGAAGTAGGTTAAGATGTGGCTCCAAGGCCTGTATTGTGAGAGTACAAGTAAGCGCAGGAAGGCTTAGGAATATGTGGGAGTGAGTCTGTTTGTGCGAAAGGGGGTGACATGTGTAGATGTGATGTCTGCAGCCATGCATGGATGTTCACACCAGGGAGAAAGTAAACAAACATGGCAGCCGAACGGTTAGAAATGCAGCGGCCAGCGCCGGAGAACACCGCCCACTTTCCACTTACTTATTCTCCGTCGTCTCCTTTTGTAATTAACAGGTCCTGTTGCTCTTGGGGTTTTTATTTTTCTTTGCTGCCACGTTGGGTTTTAATAACCAGAGTTCAGCAAAAGATTATTGCTTGAATGCTGCAGTGGGAAAAGGATATAATGAATTTTTTTTTTTTTCTAGAAATAGTATTCAGTAGTAGCCATAATGCAATGTTACACCACAACTTTTACAACTGGGTTTAGTTTGTGTGTTGCACCGTAAACCAACTTCTTCATTGATTTGAGGAGAATTTCATAGGTTTTCTAGTTTACGTCTAAGACCAAGCTTATCCATTAATGAAACCTTGTCCTCTTTGACCTGCGAGGCTTAAATGAATCACGTGGAACAACCGTAATTCAAAAGATATGAGGCAAATCTTTGGGATTCAAATCTTTCATCGCAGTGTTTGTGCTGCACAACAGTTTTTCCTTTAAAATACTGGTCATGGATGCTTTTTCTACTTCTGTAAGTTAACTTACTACGTCACGGCAGCCTGAGTTTGAATTGAGGACATTCTTGTCTTACTGTTAATTCCTGGGTTTAAAAGTTTGGCCTCGTGTTGGAGTGACTCTGTTGGGTTAGTTCTGTTTTGTTACGTTTTTATTTTTTAGTTCATTTTTCTTTGTTTGTTTTATTTTGGATGGAGCAATTCTTTTTCTGACATGTTTTACCTTCTAGCATTTGGAATTCTGTGCAGCTGGCAGGATTTCTGTTCACACTTTACTTTCGGTGCTACGTGCTACGGTAGCTGTTGCCGTTGATGATGACCTGTAACAACTTTCCTTTTCCCTTTTGGATTAAGTATTTTAGAACGGAATTGAATCCTTTTTACTTGCTTGCAAAAGTTCTATAATGAGCGGGTTTATTATCTGAGCAGATTTTGTCGACCACCGCTTCGCGTTCGTTTGTTTTTCAAACGAACAACAACAACAACAAAAAAAAACAAACTCTGGTTTGATGTTTTCATGAAAAGATGGAACCAAACTGCTGCTGAGGCACCAATTAAAAATTGTCTTAATTTTATTGACATAGCGGCGTTTTGCAGCTGTTATGTGCAGCCTGCTTGTAAAGTTGTTGGATCCTGACAGATGGGAAGAGTTCGGATGCAGATGTGTTGCATTTTCTCTGAAAACTCTTTGAAATCGCTTGATGACGTGATAAATGAATTTGTAAAAATTAAGCGACTGTTAGGAGTTGATCAAGCGGGAACGTATTATTAATATGTATTCGTCCAAACTTTGGAGCTCACACTTTTTAAAAATATGTCCTCTTTTTTCTACATAGGTTTATTTCACAGCGAAAGGTATCCGACGTTTCTATACGAAGTGACTTACTCACACGGAATGATGCATTGACTTCCGTTCAGATATAAAACCCTTTTTTTTTCTTGACTTTTTACAATATTGAACTTACGGATGAATAGCAGCAGTCCTCCAGAGTATCGGGGGGGGGGAGTGCAGAAACCTGCTGTCAGTCCCTCTTTTATTGAACATAGGGAAGGAAAAGCAGCACATAAAATAATAAAAAGGTGGGCGAATGGGAAAAAAAAAAGACTCATTCTTGTAATATTGAACAAGGGCAGATTTTCTTTGCTTCGCTCATAAATGGAATAAATATTCTAAGAGCTCTTATTATGCTGCCTGACATTCTATCCTTGGGAGACTTTTAGCAAGCCATGAATTGGATCTGGTCATCGTTTTGCGATTATGCAACAAGAAAATCCAAAATACTTATTGTTTTTTTGTTTTTTTTGTTGGGGTGTGGGGTGGCGGTAATTGCGTTACAGTAAAGTATATTTATAAAGCTAAAACGCAGCCAGTCAGTGCTAGTTGCGTGAGCAAAATGAAGCACCCATGTGGTTAATTTTCAACGTAGAACGCGAAAAATTGGTAGGCCTGCGGCGGAAGCTTCCCCGCTTCGCTCCGGAGGGAAAATTGAATCTGATTTATGTTCATCATGTGCTTTGCTCTCAATTAACTGGCCAACTGTGATGTCTGAAATAGCCATGGGATTAAACAGAAGCCAACCACGTTAAGTCGTAGCAAGCAGCCCCTCTCTCCTTCAAGACTGGGCCGTTGTGCAGGCCACATAGGAGGCGGATGCCCTTGTTCTGCCTCTGCCATTATGCAGATTATATGCTAATGAAGTCATCTGATTCAGTTCTGCTTGGAGTGTGCTGCGTTCCAGGGAGATAATCAAGCGTTGATCAGCTCCCAGTGCCAAACTCGCTGTGTGTGTCGTTGCCCGGTCTAACCGAACCACCATTTTGTGTCGGGCTGCCTGAGGTGAAAACAAAACAAAACAAAAAAAAACAGTTTCATGCACACGAGCTCAGTACGTTTTGTCTGCATTCACCTTTTAGTTGTTCACATCTGCGCAAATTACTGCTCTTGCATAAATTTTGGAAGCTGTGCTCGCAAAGGAAACTGACCTAATCTGTAACCTTTGCCTCAGCCGAACTTCAGTTTATTTGAGAGCGTATGCCAGAGCTTGTGTTCCGAGGAAGTACATTCTGATATTGATCGTGATCCTCATCTTGATTCATCCTTTTTTTTTTTTTTCCCCCCAAGCCTTGGCAGAAGTTTAAAATCTCAGAGTGCTCTTGCCTGCAAAACTAACAAAGTTAGGACTTCATTTTATTTTAAAACGGCACCAGGCACATCGGATCTGTGCTCCGTGGCTATTTGATTAGCTCTAATCTGTTTTTGTTGAGTGGTCGCTAAATCTCTTTATCAAATTTTCAAGTTAAACAGTTTTCCGGCTTCGAACCACTTGTGCACATCTTGGTAAGCACGTTGCAAGCGGGCAAACGGCAGTGTTTGCTTTCCGTCATTGCACTCTGCCTCTCTGTCACTGCTGCAGTTCTGCAGGAATCCAATTTCAGCAATGTCCTTGCTGTCAGCCCACATGTGACGGGATCTTTTCATTCAGCGGACTAGAAAATCTGGCCCATTGTTTTTAATCGCCACGTATGGCTGAAAAACATTTAGTGAAATCAGTGTTTCACTTCAGCCTATAGATAACTATTGTTTAGACTGGTGGCCTGACCTTTCCTGTTTTATTCACTTTTTTTGTAAGGCATGATGGCAAAACCTGAAAGTTTTTGCGATCAACCTTGTGGTTGCTAGGTAACCTTGTGGTTGCTAGGTAACCTGGTGGTTACTAGGAACCAAAGAGTGAATGAGTTAGTTGATCCCATTGACCTTGCTGAAGTGGTCGTGAGAGATTGAGTGGTTAAAGCCTACGTCCCCCAGAATGCTGTGCGGTTTTGGATCAGAGTTCAGTGAATGTGCTGTACATCGAGTCTTCTTTAGACGTTTCATTTATACGTCCATCGCAGCATCAATATTCTTGATTCATTGCCCACCCGAACGCTACACATTACAGTTGTCTGACATTGGTAAACGTGATTTTGGGTTAACATTTTCTAATGTTCCAAACTTGGAAATAGAACAATGTTTTCCAGCGGTGTTGTGTTGCTTTTTCTGGGGTCACAACCCCCTGACAACGCCGTGAAAAAGAAATGATTCCTTAAGACTTAGCTGCAAACAGTAAACTTTATTTTTTGTGCAACTTTTGAAACAGTCGGTATCTACCGGTGACCTGTCCAGGTTGCTCTTCGCCTCTCGTCCAATTACCACTGGATGTGGATGGACGGTTGGTAGCTTTTGGGGTTTAAACCAAATATCAGTAAAACTGAGACCCGTCTTTGTGCTTAAGTCCATCTTTAAGAGGTTGATATTCTTTTTTTTTTTTTTTTTTTTTAAACTATGATATCGGAAAGCTGCTGATACTAGACCTTCGTTGCTAAAGGAAAGCATGCACCCTGTGAAAAACAGGACCTTACCGTCTGCAGTGTGAGCTTCATCCCTGGTGCTGTCACAACTAATGTCCCTGTGTTCTGTTCTGTTTGTTTTGCTTTCTTTTTTTTTTTTAACATTTTTTTTAGAACATTTTCTTTTTTTGTGTTAGTTTTTTTTTTTTTTTCTTCTTTTCCTTTCTTTTCCTTTCCCCTTTGGTTTTTTTTTTTTTGCCCTCCCTTTTTGCCCCACCCCCCCCCCCCCATCTTCTGCTCCTGTCACCATTTCACCTTCTGTCATGAGTCACACAGCCGCCCCTGTGATTCCTATTATTAGCTTATCACACACACTCATCAGCTACCTTTGCATTGTCGCTACCTCCCCCATCCGCCCCTTTCGGCTCCTTCTTTCCTGCCGCCGTCTTCTGTGCAAAGTGCAACAGTGGCTGTGCGTCCGTCCCTTCCCGTTCCTCTGCTTTGCAGCGCTCCCCCGTCCCTCCCAACCCGTCCCATTTGTGTTCAGTTCCACCGCAGGGCTCACTCTCACCCAGCCCCGAGCTCCGAGTAAACATAACATCATTTCACTCATTTATTTTCTAATTTTTCAGAGCATCTGCAACGTAGCAGATAATGGACTCAGCTCGCATGTTCTTGTAGGTGAATCTCAAAGTGCTCCTGCGCGCCCATTAACCTCCGCTGCCTCGGCGCCTCACAGGGGTCCTGAGAGGGAGGCGCGGAGGCATTTGATCCCGTTTGATCATCTTCTTCCTTTTAAGCGAGGCCCGTGCGTGTGGGTTTGTGCGCGTCGCTCGGATTAGCGCCGCACTATCGACGTCGGCTGCCTCCCGCTCACGCAGTGTGACAGATCTGCAAGAGGTGATGATTAGTTCGGTAATTGGCTGATCAGTTGCACGGAAATATGCTGAGCTATACTGCACTTTTTTTTTCTTTTTTTTAATCCATATTTTGGAGTGGTGTGAGTGCGCATCCGCTTCTGATGAGTGTTCCTGTTTTTCTTTCTTAGTGGTTATTTTGATGATATTCCTTTTTTTTTTCTGACCAAAAACACATTCTGGATTAATCTGCTTTTTTTTTCTTTTTTTTTTTTTTAAAAAGATTATTATTTGTATCTTCTGTAGATTCTCTTCTGATTTCCGTAACATAATTTCCTGCTGCTGTTATTATTATCCTCACACAGTGTTTGGATAATCCTGTATTGTTACTCCATTGATAAAACTTACAATGAACATACTTACTATGATTAACTAACACTGTGACTGTTTCCTGTCTTTACAGTTACACAGCGTTCCCAACTTCTCCACAAGATATTTAGCACCTCAGTCACTAAATATAGCTTTATGGGCAGTTTAAAGTCCATACAAATGGCAGCATACATTAAAGATACGTAGATCATGAAAGCCCGGCGCTTCAAAGATGTTCACCTATGAACTTTTGGATTCAAGCTGCCCTTTGAAATTGCAATATGTCACTGATATTGTAGAGTCCGTGCATAACCGCAGTCACTTACTGTTCAGTTCAGGGTCATCGTCGAGCTGACATGCCTCGAAGCGCGTCTTCCTTCAGCAAGTCATAGACACTTTATTCGAAATGTGTGGAGCCGGGCTGGGAGTTTGTGTTTGTGTTTGTGCATGTGTGGGTTTTTTTTTTCCTGGTTGTTAGATGCTCTCTTAAAACGAAGCATTCTGGGTTAATTGGAGATGCATTGTTAGCCGTGAGGGGGTGGCTCTCTTTACTGGCCTTCTCGTTGACCCTGGACGTTGCCTGCTGATTGCTGGAAAAGACTCCGTAAGTCCGAAAGGAGAGAATTTTGAACAGCAATTTTCAAGCCTTGTCAAATGGTTCCCAGTTGAAGTTTGTTTAATCCACATCAGTAAATATTGATTTACTGATATGGATTTATATATATATATTTAAATATATATATATTTATCCTTTTCCTTTCACTTCATGCTTGTGAACTGCTTTTCAGTTTGTCTGGCGTTTGTGGCAAACTATCAAACAGTTCAAGTGGCGCGTATAGGTGGTGTTTTGTTTTGTTTTTTTTTCATTTTTGACGTCGCTTACTTGTAGCGCACCTGTCGAATTGTCTACTGCTGCAGAGACGTCGCACAAGCCAAAGTTTCCAAACAAATTGTTCAAAGCGTGACACTGCAGGTTCCGTCTCGCGCGCGATCGACATTTCCGTCAGGCATCACCGTGCTGCCAGGCAAGCATGGGGCGGCAAAGAGCGACAGCGGGGGCCGCGGGGCATCCACTCTGTGAAAGGCTAAGCTTGAGCGTATCTGTGTGTTCAGAGAGAGAGAGAGAGAGAGAGAGAGACGTTAGGAGGTAAACTTAGGTGATGGAGTCATGATGGCAAAGCGTTTCCTCTCGCGGTGCCTAACAGATCCGCCGGGGTGAGAGATGCGAAGAAGCTCCGACCCTCTGCTGACCTGTGAAATGTTTGCACCAGCACCGCCGACGCGCACGTGCGCGCGGGGTCGACGCGTTAACTTGTCAAACTGTGATCATCTCGGTCCTTGAACGCTTTTGACAGAAAGACGTCTGCTCGCCCCGTACGCGTGACTGAGCGCTCCGCCGAATTTATGGAGTCTGTTTGCTTTTCTTTTTTTTTCCTCAGCGGCTCAGCAGAGAGGAGGTGATGCCACAGTCAATGTCACAGCCTTCATGCATAATTGCTCCGTTCTGTCATTGCCAAAGGCTTGCCAGAGCTGCGTCTGATTGTTTCCCCTCTTCTTCCTCCTCTCCTCCTTCTTGCTCCATCTTCTTTCTCATTAGGCTCATTAACTCGTCCTGCAGGGACAGATCGAGCGCACAGGAGAATCTGCGGAGGGTGTCTTTTAAAATGCGACACTTTCGGCTCAAAGACAACCAAGCAACGTTTAAATCCAAGAAACCCCTAATTCGGGAGGGAAACGAATGAGTGTTTGCACGACTAATCCAAAAGACGAGTTTGTGTGGAGGATTGCATGCCTTTGTTTGGCGTCAGCTTTTCTGTTTGCCTTGAAGTTTGAGTGATGGGAGTAAGAAGAAACCGAGCGGTAGAAAGCTTAGCCTATCCGAGGCGCTGACCGCTCACTCGCTGTCCAGCACCGATGAATAATTAACAGGAAAACAGTTTATGGAGCTCTGGAACTTTCTCAGTTGTCAAATGAGAAACTGAGAAAGTTTAAGTTAGATTAGCGGAATAATATTTATTCTGCTCATCTAATCTGCCCACAAGAGAAGATGCGTGTTGTGAATTTGCTCATGTTGCTTTCAGTTTAATGTGAAAGCATCATCTAAACAAATGGGTCTTTTTAAAAAAATTTTTTATTAGTTTTAGAGATATTTTGAAGTGGCATATTATTACTATCATATGCAAAATAAGTCTCTTTCTCTTTACACGGATTTTAATATTCATCTGTGTCCTGATGTTATGTGGATAGTTGTTTTCGGTTGCATGACTGGTTGCACATTCTGACGTTTTGTGGGACCCTGGCGTCGAGCTTCGGGCGAATTGATGATTAAATACTTGGTCTCCATCGGGTGTTGAAAGTGTTGCAGCTGCAGGCTGGTTTTACTTTTTAAGGTGAACAGAGTGCCTTTTGATTTTTAGTTGTTAATTCGTGACTTCTGATTTCCCTGAGGTAGAAATATGTGGCACAGATCTCCTCACTAGTCCCTCTTGGAAGTGGGAAGGACAAGAAAATATGTCATTTTAATGAAGCAGATGTCTGTTGAGTTTAGTAAGTTCAGCAACCACTAAAAGAGGCAGCCAATGTTATAAAAAGCTGAAAACAGCGAATCTGCACAATGAGCTGAATGGCGCAGAGTAACATATGCAAGATCCACCTTTATGCTCGGGACACAAAGTCTTTCCAACAGCCATTAGACACAAACTACATGGCAACCAGTTTGAAGTGCTACTGGAACCTTGAAAGTAACCGTACGCTGTGGTCTGGTGAAACTGAAGGCCAAGTCTTTTAGAAGTCAGTCGTCCATGCGGATCTGACGTGAATCAAACAACGAAGGTGAGAAAGCAAACCTTTCAACAGTAAGGCGAGGAGCTCATAATGCCGTTCACATTCGAAAAGCCAGGAAGTTGCTGAAAGTGTTCAAAACCCCCAAATTTTTGAGCAAGCAAGGCCGTTTATATCTTCAGTAGAAGAAATGCCTCCCAGGATACAAAACCAGCATTCTTCCATGGGAATCGGTCCCGAGATCTAATCCATGTGCCAAACATGTCAGGAGAATTTTTTTTTTTTGCTTGTCCCTGAAAAGTCTGTTTGGCAGCCTTTTTCATCTTTTGCTCTGATAAATCCACACGAAGTCCTGGTGCCAACGTTCTCGAGACCGCTGGGTGATGAACACCCACATGTATGTCGGCGTATGCATACGTGGTCAGAGTTGTACGGAAGTGCTGCACAAGCCTGGGCTGCCCTCGGGCACAAACAGTATGCCTTTTCTCCACTGCCTCTTCCGTGGAACTGTCAAGATTTTTGAAGTTGATATTGTGCAGAAAAGATATGGCCTGACAGAATAATGCACTTAACCGTAACCATCTATGGTCTTCGTGCTTCTAATCTTTCTCTGCCTCCAAACCTTTTGTGACTCTCCTACAGTTGATGCGGTCATACGTACAGCTGATAGCAAATATGCTTCGAGTGCGTGAAGGAGAAAGCGCTTTTTCGTGGCGGTTTGGCAAAATTGCGACAGAATTCTTACATTTTTTAACACGGTCATACATTCTTCTATCCGTTTCCCCAAGGAGGATGTTTCATGCAGTACTCGGTGCTGACATGCAGAGACGGAGACTTTTTTGGGGGGAATCATGATTTTCATTCAAGTGTCATTGGTTTACTTAAGAAAAAAAAATTAAATTTAGGAAGAAAAAAAAAAAATTATAGCGCAAGTTGGCTTCCCATCACCCCTTGACACTGAAGTGAGCTGCGAGGTGTGACCTCAGTCTCTTGCTGCACCGCACGGCTTAACGGGGTTGCTTTGTACCCTGCGGTCCTGCAGCTTCAATTCATGGCTTCCAGCCTTGATGTGCTGATGGCGCCTTTTGTCAACAGCTGGCTTTAAAGTGCTTATTTTTTACTTGTGAAGGGAATTTTTGTGCTGCAAATGGCATGTGAAAAAAGCAAAAGAGTTTTTGCCCTCCAATTCGGAAATACAGCGAGTTCAGGGTGAGTGGAAACCGAAGGTGTGCAGAGATAAGAGACGAGAATGGCGGATAACTCCGAGGAGATGGGCCCGTATCGTGGAATAAAAACCTTGTCAGACATGGAGGAGTTTGTAACGTGGCAAAAGAACTTCTCAAACTGAAAATAGTGATTATTTTGGAGCAAATGATCATATCGAAAATATGATGGCATCACAACATTTAACTTTAACTTGTGCATAGCTTTATCACTAAGTTATCTTCCTGCTCTGCTTCTCAATAGATCAACAGAAAAACAATCATAGACTTTTATTCCGACATATCAGATGATTTCTTGCGAGTCTTAGTCTTGAATTGATCACAAAAGGATCGATATTTGAAGAAAACCCATGTTTTTTTTTTGTTTGTTTTTTGTTTTTTTTTACATGAAATAAAAACAGTTTAGCATATCGGCTGTATGCAATTTTGCGATGTCAACCCCAAAGGACAAGAACTGTCTAGTCCTGCAGCATCTTTTGACAAAAATGTTGCTGTACTTTTTGTACAGTTAAGATTAGCTACAAGATATGTTCAGCTCATGAGGCGGCTCTAAAGTCTACAATAATCCTTCATGTTTTATTTATTCAACATTTCTCATACTGGTAAGTACCATAGGGAAATCAAAAACAGAAAAACAAAAATCACCCTGAACGATTAAACTTGGACAACGATCAATCATGCTAAGACGGCATGAAGCACGTTTGTAGCACATAGTATAAAAATGAGCATAAAAAGCACAAAAAAAAAAAAAATACTTGAAGTTTTTAATAATGTCCACAGAGTCAGCAAAAGTGCAGGGGCAAACTGTTCCACAGTTTAGGAGTTATAGACTTGGTCCTGCTGTAGTTTTTTAGCCTTGCATGAGGAACAATCTGTAAACTTTGGATTTAAGGCTCTGAGCAGCAGAGTGTTTGGTTGAAAACTCACGCAAACAATCAGTTGCCTTGCCGTTCAGAGACCCGCAGGAGTGAACATGAGCTTTAAACAGACTTCTGAAATCCAAAGGGAGCCAGTGTGGAGCGTATAACACCAAGGTGACACATTGTGTTTCATAGATTTGGTAAAAAGTCTGGCGGTCGTGCTTTGAGTAGCTTGCAGATGCGAAAGTAAATAACACAATTCCATGAATAATGTTCTCCAGGTTTACAAGGGAGACCATGTCTCATATATTATAAGTGTTTAAGTTAAAGAAACTGGAATGATAAATGGATCTGATGTGTGAGCCAAAGCCTAATGAGGAGTGACGTCTAGTTCCTAGATTTCTTTACGTTGAACAAAAGTATGACTTGTAGACATTGCCAAGATTCGATGTGCTTAAAACCAGAAACCTGCTGAAAAGCCAGTCATTGATCGGAGATAAACAGTTAGCTGGTGCAGTTTAATAAAAAAAAAAAAAAAAATCTATGCCATCTCCATAGATGTAATAAGAAATATCAGACAAAAACTAAACAGTGCGAGCCATAACCCATATGTCACAAGAAGAACTTTTGCATTTAAGAAGAAATCCAGTCCAACAAAGAGCCACAGATACCAGTGAGAAACTTTAGCCTATTTCACTAAGTTATGATGTCGACAATATCAAAGAATGTGCTGAGATCAAATGGAGCCAACACAGAACATCTTCAGGTATCGGCAGCCATTTGGAGATCATCGCAAACTTTTACCAGACCAACTCTAGATGAGTTACCGGTTTAGAAAGGCAGACTGAAAAGAGTCGGAGATGCGTGACCTTGCCTCGGGAGCTATTAAATATTGACGAAATTAATGGGGCAATGCAGGTTAGAGTCATAGATGGCAGATTTTTCTGTGGCGACTGTCCCCAAGCAGTCCCACTAGGACTCTGTTGTGATGGCTGTAAATCTGCCGGTGTCAGAGCGGCGTGAACTTAAGGACGCTCAAGAGACGTGAAGACCTTTAGGTATATTTCATATCTGAAATATATTGAAATTTCATCATTTTTGTTGGTTTCTTTTGTTTACAAATGCCTGGCAGAGTCTCTGTCCAGTCAGCGATTAAGCCTGTCCAATAAATCAACTCATCGCACAACGAACTAAAATGAGCTCAATTTACATTCTGATACTTTTTGTAGTGACTTTTTGTTTACAGAGTTGCCATAGTTGATTTTATTCATTGGTATTTCAAATGTCTTCCCGTTCTAGTAATACAAGTTCTGTACAGTAGGGTTAGGGTTAGGGTTTGGTCTTTGACATCTCAAAATTGGGTTATTATGCTATTATCAATGTACTACTTGAAAATTGGCTCAAAACAATATTATTACTTCTTGCAATACTTACTGGGGCAATTTATAGTGACAGGCATTGGTATAATATGTATTTTAAAAACGATGAACTTGTGCTGTCGTATGGCGCTGAAAGGGAGACGAGAAGACTCTAATGCTTCGCTAACCCAGCCCCCACACTCCCACGATGGTTACAGATCATTTGAATCTCGTCGGTCAGAGACTTAGGGTTCGACAAAATCTCGTATCGAACCCAACTAAGACAGCTCCTCGACGCAGCCTCCGCTTTGTAGAGGAATGCGGTCACCTTTGATAGTCGGTCCTGAATTCATGCACATTAAACAAAGAGAAACGCGTACTCTTTTTTTGTAGCCCGCAGCCATTTTGTTGTTTTTAAAGCCAACAATGCTCAGACTTCTCGGTTTAAACGTCTTGCTTAAACGGTGACGCACCACACGATGAATGGTGAGAGGTTTGTTTTTTTTTAAATCCAACATCTGGATTTTGTTTTGAGTTCTCCTTTCCTCCGTCTGCATCCCTTCGCTCTCCACTGTGCGCCTGCTCGTAATAGAGTCGTTTTCTCCTCGTCGGAGCACCGTCTCCGGCAGGCGGCTGCATCAAGGTGGCCCCCCGCCGCCCCCCCCCCCACTCCCCTGCTATCGTTTGGGCCTTGTGCGCTTTTGTCTCGCTGGCTTGCCGACATAATCACTTCCTCTCGAGCGACGTAATGGGTCAGCCGTGGCGTCGAGACATCATCCCCGACCCTGCATGCCTCGCCTGCGCGGTCCAAAGTGTCAGGGAGGAGGCAAAGGAGGCACGGCGATGCATGTAATGATGTAATGCTGCAGCTGAACCTTCGTTGTTTTGTTGTTTTTTTTTTAAAACGTCCGTCCCCTCCCAGAAAGTGTCCGTCTCACTTCGTCCTCTCCTAACGTAGCCGCAGGGAAACCAAAGAATGCGTCTGTTTTGTCCTCTCCTCGAAACAAAGCCGCCGCTTGGAATAGTCTTTATATCAACTGCCCCAATCTTGTCAGTCGATCATTTTATCAGTGGAGTTTTGGAAGAAGCCTCATTAAACTGCGGTTAAACCTCATTCGGCCATTTCTCGATTATCCGCAATGACAAGCCTTTCTGTTTCGCTTCTTGACATCTTTATGCCTTTTCATTTAAGTGAGGCAAAAAGACGAGGAGCCGTGAGACCAATTGAGCTGGGGGAAAAAAAAAAACAACAAAAAAAAATCTAACCAAATAGGAAGTTAGACAGAAACACAGTGGTATGAAAAAAGCATTTGTGCCTTTTACACATTTTTCTTTTGTGTTTTTAGCTATTTACATTTAAATGTCTCTGGATAACCGAACTTATATAAATACCAGATAAAAATATTTAGATAAAATACAAAATGCTTCTTTTTTTTTTTTTTTTTTTAATTCCTTTTCTGGGTTCTTTCATGATCACTTGGATGATTCATCAAATCACTCTCGGAGTAATTTTTGGTGGGCAGGACACTGCTGGGTAGGGTCACCACTGGTGAACCTTCTCCTTTTGTGAACAACGGCTCTCGCTGTGGATCAGTGGCGCATTGTCTTCGAGAGCAACAGATCATGAATTTCTTTCTCATTTCTTCTTAAATTTCGTTTGGTCAGAGGACGTGTTTCTGCTTGACCTCCTTCGGTACGTTTCCTCTTGTTAAACAGGCTCTATTAACAGGATTTCTTCATTTTGTCGGTGTCCTAGTAGTCAGGTCTCGATGTGGCTAACAAAACTGGACCAAAGCTATATTATCGATCATCACGAATTCATGACATAGCAAATAGTCCGTTCATTTTAATTAGAGGAATAACCTATTTCATCATGAATTAGTCATGATGAATGTTTGTTTTCCATTTGCTTTGCAAGTATAGAAACATACCCAGAACTGTGTAATGATGATATTCAAAAGTACCGGTTTTTTCAAAGGCTCTTTATTTTTTTCACAGATTGACGGTCTAGCTTGACAAAACATCAAATAAGGCTAGGCGCATGGCGCTTTCGATCATAATTAATGGACTTTGTCTGCAGCAATGAAAGGCCTGTTCCAATCTGTCGCAGCAAAGAAGGGGCTAAGGCAAAAGGTCTTGAATTACTCCAGTCCTCACCAGTAGTCATGAGAAATGGACCAGAACTGAAAGAGTGAGATGCCAGGCACCAGGTTCTGAAATGGGCTTTTTCCCACGGGATGGCAAAAAGGTGGAAAAGTCGTGTCGTCTGGGGGGGAAACTCTCAAAAGCCTCTTATCTGCATCAAAGGGAGGGGGGCTGGGGTCAGTCGGACAAGACAACTGAACAAGATCCCTGCTGGGAGAATCCCTTTGAAGGTTTCCACGGCGACTGACTGAGAGGAGCAGATCCAGAACTGCCTGGAAGGATGACGTATCAATTCTGTACTGGGTGCATCTCACCAGTTTAATGAACTGGTGACCATGGGAATATCTGCACAAACCAACCCCATGTAGAACAAAAAAATATATATATTTTGGAGATTGATATTGAGGTTTCATTGCGGTTTGGTATTTATTCCACTCGTCACTAGTTTTTGTCACGTTTTATCTGAAAATTTCCGAAAATAAAACAGTCGTCATGCAAATGCTCCGCAACCATCAGGCATCGTTTTGTCGAGGCGGATATTTCATGTCAATATGAAGCAGCTTTCTATTCAGTCATAACCTCTTTTGGGAAATGTGTTATTATGACGAATACATATACAGTAAGTTGTGTCATTCAGGTTGTTGTTTGCTTCTTTCGGTTTGATAGAGGATCATGATTTGTTATATTTCGTGAGAGTCAGCTGGGCCTGACAGGCATCAGAAAGTGAAATGGTAAATAAATGGCCTGTACTTGTGCAGTGCTTCATCAAGTTCAGAGACCCCAAAGCGCTTCGCATGCATTCAGTCATTCACCCATTCACACACTTTCCAAAAGAAATGGAAATAGGTGTTTGGTCCAAAATGCAATTACGCACGACCTTTGAGACCGCGAAGACAATTTGCGTCTCTCAACCGTGACAAAACATGCACCTTCAAAGAACAATAAGCTCAAATGCAGTGGTGTAACTAAATGGGATGCAATGAAATGTAAATAGGATTCTTCTGTGTTTGGTTATTTCTACTTAACGTTAGACAGGGCAGGTCCATATTTCTTGGATAAAAATCAAGGCGAACAAGGCTTATGATATCCTCTTGGAACTTCTCAAAAATATTGTTGTCTCAATAACGTAGTTGGTTTTCATGGATGCTCCTTTTACTGCTGTTTCTGTTGTCATTTTTGTACTTCTGTGAGGAAAGCTTCTCTGTTTTGCATTCTAAATTATAGAAATCAACACACATATATATATATATATATCTTGCAGAAACAACACTAAGTTTTTATGAACTACAACTTAACAGCAACACTCTTTGTTTACCAGCACTCCGATTAACTTTATGTGCATAATTTTCATGTGATTCAACTGATTATACAAACATCCATCCAAGCGGAATTAAAATCCTTTATCTTTGCGGCGAAATAGAAGGTGTTGTAAAATTTAAGAGCTTCATTTAGTGCTCTGGTCAAACGCGTCCCGGGTCTGAGAAGGCCCGTAAAATGGATTTTACAGTTATCTCAGCCACAAGATGCTATTAGGGAAATGGAGTCCTGACCTCCAGTTGGGCTTGAGCACTGATGAGAAATTGAACAATTCCCATAAAAGGCTGTCAGCACTTCCAATTGGCCTACGCTGAAACGGCGTGGATGACGGAGAGGCCGCGCTGCCCGTGGTTCTGCGAGCCTAAGAGTCATTTATAGCTCCCGGCTTCAAAGCGAGCCTTCGGGTTCGGAGTCACAGCGGCTGTGTTGGAGCTCGGCGGTGTTTCATGGCGGTGGCGAGGGTGCGTGGGTCGGATGCTTATGTGTGGTTAGTCACGTCCGGTGGTGGTTGTGTCATCCTCTGTTGGTCAAACACATGTAACTGTCTGTCACTGATCACTCAGATTACTGATGGCAGGAGAGGAATGCAATATATCAAGCAGGGTCAGGATGAAATTGTGTGGGATCCTTAGTGGAATTGTATTTTTTTTGGGGGGGGGGGGACACGTGTCCAGCTGAGTCCGTCACCAACCAGTGACTCCAGGAATACTCTTTTTTTTTTTTTTTTTTTTTTTACCGTGTACACAATCCTTATTTCATGGTTTACAAGTTGGTTAGCGGTTACGTAATAGTCATTGAATGGTGGCGAGCATTCAACCCTTCTTCAAAGGTATAAAGGTGCAGTTAATGGAAGATAGCATGAGCTAGTTCGGTTATCCAGTGTGCTCGGATCAGGCATTACATTATGACCTTTTATAGGTGAAGCTCACTGCTGTTGCTGATCCAGCAGGTGACCCGGTGGTAATCATTGGGGACTAATTGGTTTGACTGGTGGATTTGGGTAACGCTTAGTTACGAAAAATAAAATAAAAAGTCAGGTAGCATAAATAACACTGATTATACATTCGCCAAGGCACCTGCTTGTAGGTGTGACATATTAGACACATATTGTGCTTAAAAGTTGATTTATAGGAACGAGCAATGATGGGCAATCGTAAGCTCTCCTGGGACGTTTGTAGTCTATTAAAGTGATCCTCCAAAAGAACAGCGGCGAATGAGCAACAGAAACCGGGTCAAGGCTTATTGGCACATACGGAGTTGTCCTCTGTGGTGCGTTCTGACAGATAAGCCACTGCAGATGAAACTGCTCAAAGGGTTAATGCCGGTTCTTATGGAGAGGTGTCAAAATACACGGTTCACTTCAGACTGTTGCTTATCAGGCTGCAGCGCAGATGGAGTGCCCCGTGTTGAACCCTGTCCACCCCTGAAATTAGGTTTACTTCAACTCATGTCATCAAAGTACGTTCAAAGAGTCTGTAGGCAGGAGGACCTCGGGTAGGAGTCAGTCTTGCAACGAATCTGAAGAGGACTGTTGGTGTATAACATTCTGAAGATTTTTCGTGACATGGTAATGGGACGTTTTCTGGGCATTAACAGAAAAAAAAAGGTTAAAAAGACCTTGGAGTCAGGAATATGACCCCTGCCCTTTTCTATTTGGTGGAAGAGATCATTTATACCTCCTCTTTCTCTCTCTTCCAGAAAATGACCCGAAATCTCCTGGGATTTGAGGTCATGGTTCAGGGAGCATTTGAACTTTTGAGACGCTAATCAGCCGCTACAAGATGTAGCAATAATTGTTCAAACTTGCGATGCCACAACCAAATGATTTGTGAACAGAAGTCTAGAAAAAGAGCAGGTCAGAACTCGTGCAACAGAGTTCTGAATCAGTCGGCACCAGATTTTGACAAAAGTACAAAGGCCTGGTTTAAGAGGTAGACTTTGTGTACTTAAACATCATTTATAGGGTGATCTCTGCTCACCAGGTAAGCTGTGGGATGACTAAATTCTCACGGGAAGATGAGCCATCTAGAATTTCCTTCGACGTCATTTCTTTACTTCTTCTCATGTCTGTCTTTTCCTTGGTGTGTGACTGATTTGGCTCATTAGGATCAGGAGAAGGAGAATTAATTATCGTCATTAAATGAAGCACGCCACTTGTCTCTCTCTCTCTGGCATTCTGGCGGCAGGGTTGCCTGAGTGTGGACAGCGGTGAGGGGAAGAGAAAGGAACGGAAAGCTTAAGGGGGGGGGGACTAAAGGACGAGTAGCAGAGAGGACAGATGCGGCATGGCTGAGGGGAAACAAAACTGGGTTACAGAAGAGGCAAGGGAAGACGAGGCTTGGCATGAAGAGGACCAAACAGTTGGACGAAGGCCTCTTGGACAAAGAGGAATAAGAGTGGAAATGCAAAGTGACGAGAAAGACGACGCGAGAGACGTTAATTGTCAGACGGAGGGAGAAACAGAAAGGACAAATCTCAAAGAGAAGGAGCCTAAGCTGGATTTCGCATTTTTATTCGTTCATTTTTGTTTGGCCGTGCCGCATGCTAACATGGCGGAGAGTACTGTTTAGCCTCAGGCAGCTGGAAAAAAAAGTTGCGTAATCCAGGTCAGAGGGACGGAGGGTGTGGAGTGAGACGGAGGAGGAAAACGCACAAACTGCACACAAAAGAGAGAGAGAGAGGTCAGAGAATCAGGCGTTGAACTTTTACTGCCCAGGTTTTTCCCAAATTTTTAATATCATTCAGACTCCCAGCACATACCACTCGCCCTCTACAAAACACAATCCAGAAACTTGGATTTATACGTCATAAGAGGTGATAGTGAAGGAGATGGTATAAAGAGACAAGTAGGACAAAGGTTTTTGTTTTTTTCCACAGTAATTCTTTAGTGATATTTACTTAAAGGGCTGCACAAAATCCTCAGATGTATTGTAGAACACTGCAAAGTTTTTTTTTTGTGTTTTTTTTTTTGTGGATACATTGGAAATGAGAACAAGAACAGCAAAAGTGCATGAAAACTGCATGTGAAGAAGACGGGGAAGGAGAAGAATGACCGTCTTTAATTGCACCAGCTGTATCTTCTGCTCAACCACTACTGCCAAAAGTGAACCTCCGGGGCTCAATCAAAGCATTTAAAGCATAAAGACCAAGTTGCGTTGCACCGAGCATTAAAGCGCAGCAAACAAGCCACGAGAGTCCACTGCCTGCTTGTTAACGCAAAACGCAAAGCGACCAATCACGTGGCAGCAACTCAAAGCGTCCAGGCATCTCGGTGTGGCGAAGACGACTGGCTCAAGTACAAAACCGAGCATCAGAGCGAGGAGGGGGGAAAAAAAGGGACGTGAAAGACTTTGAGCACTTTTACGGTTGTTGGTACAGAAGTGTCTGGGAATTCAGACACGTTTGATTGGAACACAAAACAGTCCTGCAGATTACAGGGAGAAGTAGAAAATATCTGGTGAGCAGACGTGTGTGTGTGTGTGTATGCGTGTGTGTGTGTGTGTGTGTGAACGTTTCTGGGTGAAAATGGGAATGGCCAGACTGGTTTTAGATGATTGTAAGGCAATTCTTGCTCAAATTTCCCCAAGATTATGAGACGAATTGCGATTTTTATCCGCAGCATTCGCATGGTCGGGTCCTGGTGGTGTCACATGTCAATGGTTCAGGCTATTAGATGCTGTAAATGGTGTGGGGATATTGTCCAAGTAATGTCGCTATGCCATGTCCATCTCTTTATGAACACGGCGGAGCCACATTCCGATTGTGACTTTCTGCAGATTTCAGCGTTGCAAAGCTCAGAACATGTTAGATTGTTTTTTTTTTTTGTTTTTTTTTTAACATTGGTATGTCTTGAAATATGTGATTCAAATATTGGACATAAGATCAGTTTTTTTGCTGCCGATTCCGATCACCCATGAGGCCAATCTTTGCCGATCGTCTGGACTGGCTGTTAGTTTTTCGCGTTGGGTGTAAATGGTCCTGTGTGATCTTCCAAAATGGAAACATTATCTGGCAATAAATTCACCTAATTTAGACATAAACATGCAAAATTCTTGCAGGCACAATACAGCAGCTATTCCGTCAAAAGCTGCAATCGGTGAAACGATATTTAACAGCAAGGTTCTGAACGGCCTAATTCATCCATAAATAAAATAAATCTCTTAACACTACCTATGTCAAATAATGTCAAGTAAAAAAGGAAACAGAGGCTGCATCAAAATAAACACTCCTGAGTTACTAGATCAAAACTTCCTGTTTTTGTTCTGGTTCTGTTTGGTCGGTTCTGTCTGAGCCGAGTAATTCTGCAGAACACAGGAGGAGGCGGAGGAGATCCATGGAATTTGCATCTTATTTGCCAAATTGTTGTCTTGGCTTGTCACCAGGCAGGCAGTACCAGCAGAACACAATCTTTAAAAGTCATTAAAAAAAAAACAAAAACAAAAAAACGTGCAGAAACTAATCAAGTGAAAAACTTTACAAAAAGGAATACTAACAGATTTCTAACTCCTGAAGATGATCACCAAATCTTTTCTTACTGTTTGCATCATTAGAGGCATGCTTTAGCTCAAACACAGGAGATAAGACTCCTCGGAACCTAAATCCTGCCCCTGTATGATCTTTGTCGTGTTAATCTCCATCTGAGTTGGATTCCTCAGGAAAAAAGTCAAGCCAGATGAAAACTCTTCAGGATCCAAGTTCGAAGGTATTAAAAAGAACCGAGAAATCGCCTTAGCAGTTTTTTCCACCCCCCCGTCTTTTCTACAGCCATTCTTGCAGTCAAGTCTTCAGTACCTCTTGTCAAATCAATGAAACAGATGGTGATCATTTGGGGGGAAGCAGGTTACGCCATAAAACGAAATTGGATTTGATCAAAAGTTTGTATTGTTTGTGTAATCCTGCAGAGATCATTTATGATTTATTATTTTTGCCCTGTTTTTATTACAAAGTACAATTATTGAAAGAGAGATACAGCTCTCGCTATTTGCTTTACCGGTCAAAACATAGAGAGGGGTGGGAGGAAAAAAAATAATAAAAAATTGTGATTCAACTGTATTCCAAAATCTTCTAAAATATAAAACAAAACCGTCAGATGACGTTTACTGCAGGCTGCCGAGGATTTGGATCCTTCCTGGTGCATTTTTGCTAGTTCAGAGGGAACATTATTGACTCTGGAGAAGAAAGCTTGAACGGACATGACTCGAAGGCCAAGCAAGCCACTCCAAGAACATCTCCCGCTTTTCAAGTGACCGGCCTTCCTGACGCCGGCTCTTTCTTATTACTCGGGAGTGGCGTTTCATTTTGCTCCCGTCGTTCATCTTCCCTCCTCCAGATGCGATCCCGACTCTCGCGCCTCTGACGCTTTGTTTTTTTCCCCCCCAACGTCTCTCTTTGTGTTTTGACAGCGTGTTTCGTTCGGCCTCCTTTTTAATTTTCTTTTCCTTTCAGCATCTCCGCCTCATTCTTTTTCTGTCATTTGTTGGGGAAAAAAAAAAGCAAAAAAAAAAAAAGCTTCACCTGCTGGTCAACTCATTTTTTTCCTGCTCTGTTTTTTTTTTTTTTTTGTGTTTTTTTTTTTTTTTTTTTGCAAACTTGTTGGGTAGAATAGAAGAAAAAAACATGGCTTCAGGCGCTCGCGTTGTCAGATTTGCTGTGCCACGATGCACCTGAGGGGAGTGTGGCGAAAGATATTTAAGGTGAGGGTTTACTAAAAGCTCCTGTTAAAATGACTCAGCTGAAAAATATCCCCAGGCAATAATCTCTGACCACTTTCAAAAAAAAACAAAAGTCTAGCTAGCTACCGTTATTTGTTTAAATTGATTTTTACCCAGCCGAAGCACTGGAGAAACAGGAAACGCAGGATTGGTGTACATTTATCCTCCTTGGCGCCTTTAGCCCTCTAGTAGATAAGTTAATAAATTAAATAATAACCAGACGAGCCGTATTGTCACCCAGATTTTTTTTGCTTATGCTGAAATAAATCAGAAGCCTTTTTTTTTTTTTTTTTTTTTTGGGGCCCGGTCAGCTGCAGAGCTGTAAAGTGCCAATATGCTGGCTGTGATGTTCTCACCTGGTAGATGTAATGTTATAATAGATGCGATCTCATCACGGGTGTTATCTGAAAGGTATTGCACGTTTCATGCATGTTCCAGCATAAAACCCCCTGCACCAAGCGCAGGAGTACTCCAGCACTAATCATCACAACTAAACATTGAGGAAACAGCCGTTTTGCTTTCATTCAGACGAATCGAACATTTTGCTATTTATATCGTTCATAATGCAGAAAGGTATAAATTACATATCTGTAAAAAAAAAAAAAAAAAAAAAAAAAAACCCAAAACAAAACAAAAAACCTCATCTCCCAGTGGAAAAAGTCACATTTCATCAGCAATTCTTTGCATGTTGAATTTGCCGAGCTACAGTGAGTCATCTTAAAAGGTTTCAGGTTCAACGTCCTTAAAAATCTTTACGTGTCAATTGGAGATACATCCATTTGTATTAATGCACAGATTTTCTTTGAGGTCATTTTTTTCATATTTGGCTTCATTTTGTAAGGAATGTCATAAGCTGTGTTGTAGAAACATCGACACATTACACACGATTACATAGTGATGGATTCTGACCAGTCAGGATCCTATTTTCCAGAAGTCATTGAAATACGTCTTCTCAGCATGAAAAAATTTGCTCGATTTCACAATGATCACATGTGTTTCCATCCTTTTTCACCCCCCCCACCCCGCATCGTGAGTCTCCCTTTCTAATATCATCATCTGGAGGCAACGTCTTTAAACGTCTGAACTTTCAGATGAAACTCCCATCAAACTGTGAACGACTCTGCATTTAACAAAGTCTTTCATTCTCACCTTCAGACTTCCTTCTGCGTCTCGTGTGTCTGCCTTTCAGTTGCTTTTTCTATCGACTGACTGAGTTGCCTTGACTTTTAGAAACCTTGTAAGTGCGCAGCTGTGTTTTCAGTCACCAAATGCGTCTTTTGAACCACTGCACTTTGAGAGGTGGAGATGCGGTGAAAGAAAGAAGAATGTAGAAAAGACGACATTTAGTAGAGCGATCAGATGTCGAAGATGTTTGACGGGGGGGGGGTAAAAAAAAATTTTTAAAAAACCCCCTGAAGCTTAACACCAGGAGGGGGTGGGGCGGGGCAAAAAAAAATAGGCAACTAAAAGTCGAAAAAGGAAAATTACACTTTGCCACCTGCAGGCCTTTGTTCACCGTTCACACGCTCATATTCGCTCAAGGTTGCGCTCGTAGGGAAAACGTACACAAGGCTGAACTTGCAGGAGAACAAACACGGCTCACTTCAGAACATTTCGTGCCGGCATGGCGGTGAGAGACGGGCCTCGGATATGAATGCAAATGAATCTCTATCCTCTGGAGGTTGCTGGTGCGGACAGCATGTCGGAAATGTCCGTGGGTTTTTTTTATTTATTTTTTTTTTTTTATTATTATTTTACTTCAACTTTTTTTCATTTGCATGTGGAGGAACTGTTTCTAGGTTAAGGCTACAGGAAAAGAACAACGGGAAGGACATGAGCTTGCAGACTTTTCACCCGCTTGCTCCGCAATCTTTCTGCCTCTAAACTTGACCGTCTATCACGTCGTTTGGGAATGTTTTTCAAGAGCAGCGCTTGCGTTTGTCAGGCTGCGGTTGATCATGTCAGCTACTCAATTTTCTCAAAAAATGAGCAATAAATAGTTCTTGGTGTCACCGTTGTCATTATCACAATATTGCCACAAAATATTGCGATAAAATCTTTAAGTCCGTATCGCCCACTCTTTCGAAACACCATCTCTTCGGGTAGAATCACACCCACAATGCCAGTGAAAGCACTACAGTTTCCACACTATCGCATGGCAACATCTGCACACACGTCCCGTAGAACCTAATGGACTGTGATCCAATCTAACGTCTAATTCCAGGTTCCTCATTTAAATGCAGGCAGTATGCGTCATTACATGCTCTTGTTATATTACAACTATTAGGAGTAGCAGTAGTAATGCTAATAATAATGATAAAAATCACAATAAATCCAGAGTAAGGATTTGGCGCACTTAATCTGATGAGCCTTTCTGGTTGGTTTCCTTTGTGTAGGTCTGCTGTCACCCCATATAATAATTCCTCATTCCTCTCACATGCCGGGCAAAACACTGATTAAAGCTTTGGCGAAACGTTATTCCTCCCTCGGATTGCATAAATCATCTTTGACGGGTAAAGATTGTGTGATGAGATTGGGGGCAGGCGGGGAAAAGAAAGGCGATGGAGAATAAATGGGACGACGGGAGCAAATAAAACTAAAGGATCTGATGAAACCCTACCCGGACCGAATGTATTGACTTAATAAATGTCTTAATTTCAAAAGGGGTCTATTGGAATCCCCATTTTTCAGCTTGATGATCTCCTTGACGCTCCGTTTTAAATGAAAGCTATAAAAAGTGCAAGTTTCACAGTTTTTATAAGGCACTTTATGCCACGTCTTTATAATGTGAAATGCAAATTTGTAGAGCGTTGCACATTGGGGTTTTTGCATTTAGTACTTCTAACAAAGAATCCAGGTTATTTGGAGGAACTGCGGGTGAGCATTTATGACTTTATGGTATTTAAATTGATAAAAAAAAAAAAGCAAATAAAAATTTGAGCCGTGCCTCTTTAATGAGACGAGGAGAAAGTGCCGATGTGAGTGTTTTCTCTCGCTGGGTGGAGCATAATGCAACAGATAAGTACCACAAATTGATATTCTATCGTGTGTCCCCAATTCATTCAAATATGTTTCAATTTCATTCCAATTTTGACCTTCAGCGCCCTTGTGGTTTAGGAATCACAGCCTTTGTTAAATAGATAAACGGCATAAATAAATCAATCGCTCAAACACGATACATTAAAATGGATTACTACGTAAAACAGCAAACCATTTTAGCACTGCTGCCGAAGATGACATCAGTTGCCCTCCTTGTCACTGTTTTCGGATGCACCGCCAATCAGTGGCAAGGAAAACGAACGGTGCGTCTTGATTGGCTGCTTTGTCAATGGCAACCAATGACGTGTCGAGTAGCACTGTGCTTCGGTAGTTCAGACTCCCAATCTGAAATTTCTTTTAGATATTTTAGATGGTTGCAAATCCACATATTGAATTTTCCATGAGTTATTTGTCGTCGAGTTCCACCCAAAAAAATAAAAAAATAAAAAAATCCGCAAATGCCTGAGTGTGTGAACGCTGCTTTTTACGTCTAAGAACTGTAAAAAAACAAAAAACAAAAACATGCTAGTGTTTGGAGATGGTAGTTTTGAACCCAGCATAAAAGGAACAGGATATGTAGTATAACTATCTTTGCATCAAAGTATCTGATTTTAGTCTAAAAAGAATAATCTGTTTTATTTGGTGTCCCAATCAACAATCACATGTGATCACATTAAAATTACAGAACTGATTACTGTGTCTTTAACTGCTCACCTTTCCCCAGTGATAATCAAAGGGCTGAACAAAAGTGTTTTTTTTTTTTGTTTTTTTTCCATCTTCTGTTACTGATGAGAAAGACAAATCTGCCCGTTCGGAAATATTCACGGTCATAAAAACACGACCGGTAATTGCGCTACGTTTTGATGTTTGTTTGTTTTCTTTTTTTTCTTTAAATGTGTGCGTAAATCTTTGCATACCGTTAAAACCCGCTTTCTACTCTGGCCAATTGTGGGAATCTCCGAGCAGCCCGAGCTCATTTGTAGGTATTTAAAAATCCAAATGGAGTAACAGCTTAATGTGCGATGACGGTTGTCAAATAAGTGACTCGCACGTCACGGCATGTGTAGGGGGAAAAAGGAAAAACAGAGAGATTTAATGTCACACCTGGGTGCCGTGTAGGAATACGGTGGGTGGGTAATGAGGTATGAAACACCTGATTTCCATTTTTTTCACTGGCCATTGACTCAGATTGAGTGGGAAATGCAGAGTAAAAATGTGCCGACGCTTTTTTTTCTTTTTGTTTTGTTTTTGAAAGTTTTCGAATCATCTATCAACGTCGCCCTCCGCCTCGTTGCGACATCATCTCAATCCCCGTGTTAAAGTCAGCAGCTCTTGGGGACAATCTGCGCACTTGCACGTTGCAGCAAACCCCAACCGTCGTCCGTTTTCAACTCCGTCGCGACGCTAGAGGTTTGGGAGGGAGTAGGCTCCCGGGGGCCCGTCGTCCCCGTCCGATCTCAGCCTCACGTCCCCTTCAGAAGTGTCCCACTCTCTCTCACGCCCTCCACCAGGCTGTGTTCGTCACTTTGAATACGAATGAGCTCTCTGCATTCAGGTTTTCTCGTGAATCTCTTGTTTTTTTTTTTCTTTTTTCCAACTCGGGGAATAAAAAGCCCCCATCTCCCACGAATCCATATCTTCACCGTCATGTGATGCATGATGTAACAAAAAGCCTTATCCGCAATGCTTGTACTCTGGAGGGGGGGGGGGTTAAGAAAAAAAAAAAAAAAGAGAATGAAAGAGTGAGTTTTTGCACCACCAGAAGTCTATAAAGAACAAAGTCGTTTATCTTTTTCCCATCTTTCCAACCATCGAGTGAGCTTCCGCATGCATCGTCTGGTCTCCCCCGCAGCTAAAAAGGCTGAGCTCCTCTTAGCTCCCACGACCAGGGAGGGCTGTAAAAAAACAAAACAAAAAAAAACGTTTGTTGCTGGAAATTTTCCCACACACTAAAGCACAAAATGAATTCATCTTCCTTTTAGCGTAGGGGAGTGGAAAGGAGAGGGGTGGGGGGGGGAAGAGAGAAAAGAAACAAAAAAGAGAAGCTATAAACAAACAGATAGACGCGGGAAAGCAGGCCAGCTGAAGAGCTGAAAAGAAAAAAAGCGGGATGAGAGATGGCTCTTCTGAAAGCAGCATAATTCTCCCGCTCCTCTTTGCCTGGGAGCGCTGGAGCTATTATGTCACTCAAATGAAGCATCTTTCAGCACCTTGACCCTTTTGCATAATGGACTCTAAATGCCTACGGTAACATAAATAATGGAGAGCCGGTGATGGTCCCGGGATGTGAGAGGGGATGTAGCATTTCCTCGTGTAGGACGAGCTTTTCTTTGAAGATGAAGTGCAAGTTCATTTGTCAAATGCGCCGCGCGCATCCGGCGGCGGCGGCGAGGCGATTCGATGCGGTCGTTAGCGCTGTCGCCTCACGCCGAGATGGATCCTGGGTTCAAGTGTCAAGGCGGCTTCTTTTGCAGACGGTCTCTCCTCCTGAGTGCATGGATTTTTTTTTTTTCTTCTTCTTCCAGGTTCTCCGGTTTCCTCTTGTTTTCCATTGTTTCCTCACATTAAGCTAATTTGTTATTCCAAATCGACTGTAAACCCGAACGCGGGTCTGGCGGTTTTGTCTCATGTGTTCCCCCTTGGCGTGCAGTTCAAAGAGCTGTGAGGGAAAAGTGCGGCTCTGTGAAGCTATTAATAGTAATAGTTTCCTTTATTTGTCGGAGACGAGCCAAGTCAGAATGAGTTTGCAGAAAAGTGAAAGCAGCTGGTCTCACGTTTTATTTTAGCCCTCACAGATAACTCCAATACTTGTTTTCGCGAATGAAACTTAACATTAGCAGATATTAAATGGCCGTGGCCTACGCTTTCGCTAATTCTGCAGCTACAACGCAATGCTGTGTTCATAGAGGCTGCTGGTTGTGCCACTGTACCTGATCAGCTACAGTTTCTAAGTACTCAAAAGCCTTACTTAAAATGTGTATTAAGCTGTCAAAGTATGTAGATCTTGATATCATCATTTGGACATTATCCTGGCAGACTCCCAATCAGCTAATCTTGGCAGGTTGCTTAATAACAAACAGGCCAGGCAGGCATATAGCCACACGCTAACACTAAAAGGCCTTTCAGCAAGTAACTGGGACATTTTCTCGGACTATGACGAGACGGAGTACCCAGAGAGATCACGTAGATGCATGCTGGCAGGCAAACTCCATGCTGTCTTAGACTTTGGCCACTGACCATCTTGCTGGGAAGGCAACCGTCTCACAGCTGTGTTGCATTCCAAGGATATGAAGCTCAATTTCCGCGCATCAATAGTCGCGAACGTCATCAGCCTTCAGTGCCTTTAGTAAGTTGGCGTTGTTGTTTGCCATGTAGCCACGATGGGGTTCCTCTTGAGTTAACTTCCAAGTTGGGGGGAGGGTGGGATTTCAGGAAACTACAAACATGGGGAAAGCAGGGGAAGTAGATGAGGGAGGTTTGGGGAAATTTCCACCATCTATGTGGCCATTTTTGTTTGAATTTCTTTCGTTTCATGCAGGTGAGACATATTGTGTCACTTTGCAGCAATGGTTATCAGTGATATTGGGCCGTCTCTGATGGATTATATGGACAAAACGGCTGTGGGAGATGGACACAACACTCCGTTCATATTTGTCTGTTAACACTGTGCATAGTTGGGCTTCTTACCACTTTTACGATTTTTCTTTTGAACATTTTCCCATCGGAGATGGAACAAATTCTCCCAATGGCGTCAAAGAACAAGACTTGGGATGCAAACAATTAAATGGCTTATAATTAATTGTTGATAAATGGTTTATTAGATCAAAATGAGATGAACTAATTGGGTCTGCTTGGACTTTCCATTAGTGTTGCACTTTGGCACCACTGATCACCAAGCCGGGGGATACAGCTCCGTTTTGAAATATAAACCCTTGACAAGCTCCTTAAGTTATCACCCTTTATTTTTCTGTACAATGACTTAGGTTTCTGTCTTGCTATATTTTAGAAATAAGCTTAATAATGTGACAAAACCCACAATTTTCTGTTTATTCTGTCAGTATTTAATACAGCTGACACAAAATAATGTTAACATTTAAAGATGCTTTTATAAAAAAAAAATAAAAAATGCTCCTTTACGTTATAAAATAATTAGTTGCTCAGTAATATCAATATCAATTTTAAATGAAGTCGTTGATCGATAACTTGCGTTTCCAAGCAAGACACAAGAAACTGTCCCTTCGGCCTGTCCGACCTGCCACTGCATCCCTCCATCCCATCGCTACTCAAAACGAGACGAAGCCAGACTGGAACATGAATGAATCACGCGCATCCTCTGAGTGGTATTTCGCTCCGGGTCTAATTGGTAACTCAGATCAGCTGAATGAGTCACGATTACCAAGAACTAAAAATAACGAGTACAACAAAAAAAGGGGGAGGAGGAAAAAAAACATCGACGCAAGGTTCTGTGTTTTTTTTTTTTTTTTTGCGTGTCCTGACCCCCGATGACAACGCATCAGGAAAAAAAAAGAAGAAAAAAAAAAAATGGGCACATGCTTCTGTGAAATGGCTCTACTCGGCCTCACTCGGTGCTAATTAATATCCATCTGCTTTTCTCGCTGTTTTGGATGGGCTGCAGAATGTTTCTTGCTGAGAATGCCTGCCAGGGACACAAAGTGATGGGGTGTTGTTGTTTTTTTTTTTCTTTTTTCCTTTTTTTTCTTTACAAAAAAAAAGAGAGAAAAAAAAATCAAAACATTTATTTATTTATTTATTTATTTATTTATTTATTTAGTTAGTTTCACTGACGTTTGGTGCCAGGTTATATCCGCTCCTCATTCTGTTTGTGGTTTGATCTGTTTCTTATTTGTGTACGTACACAACATGTGTATTCCTCCCTTGTCTACGTATCTGCATGTGAAGACACAGATGGAGCTGGAATCCTCCAACCGTTCCATTTTGGGGCGTTCGCATGTAGCTGCTCACTGCACGCGGCGTAAATCGTCGACCATCAATACGCGGGCTGTTGTGAGTGAGTGTAAAAATAGACCGCGGTTCCATTTTAATTCAACGTTCCCGTCATCCCGAAAGGACAGTAAATGTTGCCGTGAATCACGTCATCCAAAAATCTTCAAAGGTTGTTGTGGAGGACTCGCAACGAATCTGGAGAAGTCTCTGGCTGACAGACTCATGAACGTCATGAAATGCTAACAGCTCAATTTCCAAGCGGCAGAGATAATAGTTCACAGTTGCATCAGCTGTTTGTGAGCACTTCTAATCCACCTCGTTTGCTTTTGCTGCTCCTCTCGAAATTTCTGCCCAGCCCTATGGTTAAAAATCTGGGCAGAGAGATGTTGAAGTCTGGGATACATCATCCTTTCCTCTTAGTACAGATGGAAGTGACGGTTTGAACTTCCTCCTCCTCTCTCTTCTTTCAGGAGAGCCGACTTCCTTTTCAACTCTCCTGGAATTTGGGTCCGTGGTTGAGTTTGAACTTTTGAGACGTGGCTTCCTCCATCAGCTGCTACCGGCTATAAAAACAGCATCTTGTCGGCATGGTTACTCATCGCAACAAATGTCGGGAGAGCAAAAAAATTCTCCCGGCATCCAAAGCCAGAGGGAGTAACGGCGCCAGCGTGCAAAGCCATGCAAAGGCATGCAATGCCATGCAATGCTTCAACCAAAAATCTCTTTGGACACAAGACATCGATAAGTCTCGAAAACGAACAAATCCGAACTAACAGAGCGACTCCGACGTGCTGGAACCTTTAAACCCCGTCTGTCTAACTAATGTGAAAACATGTGCAATACAAGCGTACATGTTGTTCAACTCGCCAGAGTGTCTAAATGTGGAACGTCGTGTGTGACCCAGTGGCTTAGGGACACATTAACAAATAAGGATAAGGCTCGCCCGAGGCCCCCTGTTGTCACTCAGCCTGCTGTTTATTCGTTCGCAGGCAAGGTGGTGGGCTGGACAGTGGGATGGGATAAGCGTGTTTACATAATTGACCGGGAGAGTCGGATGTGCTCGCTTTTTTGGCGAGGCTGCAAGTAGAAGAGACCTGCAGTAAAAAACTGTAGAGATGTAACCTCTCGGCACCGTGTTTGCTGCCTGGAAATGCCTCACGTGGGTCTGTAATGTCAGCTTACGCTGCTGTTCTTCCTCTCTGGATTGCTCCTGTTCCTTTTCTAAATGCATGCATATCCACAGCAAACATTGTGTGTTCCGTCGTCGCGGGCTGCTGAATTTAAAAGCGAGTTTCGCGTCGCAAATCCTCGGGATTTGAGCAAAAAAACGTGTCGGTTCCTGGACGTGCAAACCTGGAAAAAGACGCGACCCAAAAGACCTGCAGCTACACTTGCAGCAAAAGAAGTAGAAGTCTACAAAGTGTTAGCAGAATGGAAGTTGAATAAAAACGCACACTACGGAGGTGTACTTGTAAAGACTTTGGTTGCTATTTATCATTGTCCTTCCGGTGCACAGCTATGCTCTGCTTTCCGTTTGTCTATCACTCGGTGTCTCAAAGAGGTGAGCTGACGTTTGCGGCCATGAAACGCGAGACACTGTGAAAAGTTCACGAGGATTAGCCACGTTTGCAAAGCACCGCAGATCAGTCAATCGAAGATCAAGTGCAGATTTCCAACAAAAATATTTGCACTCTTGCAACTTCACTCCGCCTGTGTTTCCGTCCAACCGGTGCCTCTTGGACGAAAATCCTCTCCACAAGCACGCTTCGCAATTTCACCCAACATGTTCTCTGTTGCCCTTTCTTGCCGAATCCCTACGCTTAATTTAAACCGTCTTCCTCCCCAAAAGCAGTTTACTACGTGGGGCGAGACAGGGAGATGGACTTAGAGCCTTAAATCATCCCCTGCTCCACATTGGCTCCAAACCCTCTCAGGCAATGTGGGTGGACTGATTTTTATGAGTGCGATGATGGTTTGACGCGCCGTAATCCTCTTTCCCTGATCTCCCCTCGTCCATCTGCTTCATCTCCATCCTTCTTTTCCTCTCCTCCCCTCCCCCCGACCGACCGCTCGGTTTGGGCACCAAAAAAAAAAAAAAGAAAAGAAAATTGCGCGTATGTAGACGCGTGCAGGCATGTACTGTAAATAAAAGGGCAGCGCGGAAGTATAAATGTGACAAGTGTTCGCTGGAGTAGTTTTTACGGGCGTCCTGTTGGTTTCTTCCCCCCCCCCCCCGTTATTTACTTTAGTTAAATTTACAAAGTAAGAATAATTTAAAGTGTCTTGATTCTGTGATTCCGACCATACAGTGCTACCATGCTGCTTTTTGGCTAGACCTAAATCTTTCAAACCATCCTATCAATTTTTATATAATCGGAGATAATCTGATTAAATCCAAAAATAAATCCGAAACAAACCTAATCTAATGTGAAAAAGGAATAGCCTCCTATATGTTAAAAAAAAAAAAAGAAAGAAAAAGAAGTAATTTGGTTGGAAACCTATATTAAAAGTAAATTATTACTTTTACACTACCGTAGTTAAAATTGGTCCCAGGCTTTGCAAATTCGGTTTCATCGAGCCGCACTGAACAGTTTTCAGGCACGGGGTGGCATTTTTATGTTCATGCCTGAAAATCTCAATTAGATTTCAGCCGAGTCTTTAAAAAGTAAAATAAAATTTAAAAAATGCTACATCCATCTGGAGACTTGCCTGTTGAATCTTGTTGCGTCAACTGAGCGCACTCGAGCTCAAGTTAATTGAGTCACAAGTCAGAAACTTCCCTTCATGGCTGCCTTTCTGGTGGGGAGCAGAATCCGCTCTCTACCGGAGAGGAAGCATATTTGGATGGCCTCCAGGAAACAAACAAAGCAGCCCCTGACAGAACCACCAGCTTTGACCGTCTGCGTGATGTTCTTTTTCAGAACAGCTGCCATTTGAACGCGAGGTGTAACTCGCTCGTTCTGAAAAGTTTTAGTTTTTCCTCCTCGGTCAGAGAATATTGTCCCAAACGCCTTAAGAGATCGTGACAGTTTGTTGAGAAATGTAAGTCTGTGCCTTATTGTTTGACTGAGGTGAGTAAGGTCTGTAGTGCTTCACGTCGACGGACTCTTGCAGGAACCTTGGTGGGCTGGCCTTCTTTTGGGAAGGTTCGCTGCTGTAATCGGTTCAGTCTACAGGTCTGGCAATTAGGCTTGGGTGTGTAAAGTGAATCATTTGAAAAATACTTTTTTTTTTTTTGGTTTTATTCAGGTTATTCTCTGGAGTAAAGTTTGCTTCATGATCTGAAACATTACATTTAAACACTGTACTCTAAAAGAAACCATATCCATTACTTGCGTTTGCTCTGGCTCCCTACGGATCCAGACCAAGGTTTCGAACTGGTGCATTTTGTGCTTGGCTGCTTTAATTTATAACAGAAAACGCACACACGATCGTATTGCTCTGCTTCCAAATCGTCCCTCCCCTTCTCGCTCACCTTTGATGCCCCCATTGGCAATTTTTTTTTTCCCCATTGTCTTCCATCTCCCTCCGTCTCCTAATCTTTATTCTCCTTTATCCTCCCTTCGCTCCAGTTCGTCTGTCTTTCTCCTGGCCTCCCCTCTCATCATCCTCGCCACCCCTCCTCTTCCTCACTCTCTCCTTGCCATAGCAGTGGGTGTACTAAGCAGGGATTAGGCGTGATTGAAGTGCTGACGTGAGAGTTCTTCCACCAGGGCCTCTTATCCTTTGCAGCCCCCCCTGAGAGAGACCTCTCATTGCTAGGCTTCAGTAGTAGTTTGGGTCTGGCCTCTCCAAGGACTCCCCATGGAAATAGCCTCTCTTCATGCCTCTGTGCTTTATCCCCAGTTGCCTTAGTGCCTTTTCCTGATAGATGTGTGCCTCGGCCCTGATAGAGCTTTCTGCCTGCCAGTTTAAAGCTTTTTTTTTTTTTTTTTTTCATCCCAAAAGAGAGGCCCTTCCTCGTAATGTATAAGAAATCCTTCTCTTATCCACGCCCCTCCAGCCCCCATCTCCTTCCTCTCACCGGCGTGACAGGAAGGTGCCTCCCAACTTTTACCTGGGAATGTTTCAAAGACTCGCCAGTCGAGGTGTCAGCGGTTTACCACCGCCGCCGCGGTTTGCGCTGGAACTCGACAGGGCGAAATGTTTTCCTTTCTCGGAGCCGGGCGGCCATACTTTCTTTTGCCGGTGTCAACATAAGCGATTGCGAAACACGGAGGAAGCAGACGTCGGGGAGGTTTTGTTGGGGAGGTTTAGCGGTCATCACCTCCCTTGACCTAAACCTCCGTTACGTTCTGATTCGTCAGCCGCAAGATCTGGCATGCGACGGTGATTAGCACTTCGACGGGGCGTGAGGCGTGCGATTCTGCTACGTGTGCGCCCCGCCCGCCCCGCCCGCCTCTGCATTCTGCAGAGGGGAGTCGGCCTTTGAAGTCACGCTGGAGAAGGAGGGGAAGAAGGGAGCGAGAGTAAATGGATCCTTGTGCATCCTTGCCCTCCAGGGATACCAGGGAATATTCATAGCACCAATGGTTTCGAGTTTGTTAATCTAGCCCAGTATTTGATTTTTCTTAATTTAGCCTTACATGCTTTTCTTTTCTTATCTTTTCTTTCCTTCTCTTTGGTGTTTGCTTAAGAAAATGCGATGGTTACCTCCGTGGACCTGGATAATACCCTCGTCGTCTTTTCGCCTGCCAGTGGGCTCCGTGGAAATTAAATTACGGCTTTTTTCCGACCCGTAATTTCACCTCACTTTTCACCTCTAAGTAAAAAAAATATACTTTTTCCACGAAAATTTTTACAACCCTCTTTGCTTTTAATCCTGGAATAAAGTTGAACAAATTGCCCTCAATGATCCCCTAATTATTAAATGCAGCCCACAGCAGTTGCTAGGGGAAAACCCTTGCAGTGCCTGGTTACCGGCCGTAACTAGGCACTGCACAGAACAAAGTGAGTGCCATTGGCATTGCAATGACTACATATGAATGGGATGTGTCCCAATAACGTTTGAAACGTATTCGTTTGGACCACCTCACATTTGTTTGTGACACAAAAGTGGCTGAACGTTCTGGTTTTACTGCGCTGGTGGTTCAGCCCATGAAGCCACGATAGAGGTCTCTGAACTGCACGCGCGCCGCCGCTCCAGAGACCCCTTCCGGAAGTTGATATTGCTCAAAATAAAATACTCTAAATAAAAATGGACCGTGGAAGATTTAAACGCAGATTATTCGACGGTGCCAGTCTGCCTGGGCCTGAGCTTTTTATGAAAGAATGAGCAAAAAATGACCCACAGCTGTGACGGCATTGAAAGCGGCTGAACAGTGCTCCGTTTCCTGTCCTGATTGGTTTTTTTTTTGGTTTTTTTTTTTCGAAAACAGTTTGATAACCTAAGATATCACTTTGAAATAATAATTAATAATATTCGCTGATGTTTGAGATACCAAAAATGGGAAAACATTCAATCCCTTTGAATATTTTACCTGATACCTGCCATGACTCAGAAAAAAAAAAAAAGTCTATTATTGACTCTTCCATGAATATATGAACACGGCAGATTGCATATCCACCACAGAGCAAAATATATTGACAGACTGTAATTGGGTGGGGAAAAAAACCCCCCAGCAAGAATCAACGGAGAGAATCTGTTGAAAATGTTTCACAGCCTTTTTTTTTCTTTTTTTTTTTTTCAAAGAAAAGTATTTCTCTTTTTTCCTAATTCTGCCTTTTGGATGAATCAAACTGATAAAAATAAGCTTTTCATCACATTACGTTTGGTTGTGGTTTTCATTTGCCGCAGTTTAAAAACACATAATCCTCTCCTCAGATTACATATGCTGCGGATGACCGCAGAGCCCCAGCTCACGACCAACTGTAATTTCATGTCTGAAAATTGGGCTGAACAATGGGGGAGGTTCTGACCTACTTTAAATGTTAATGTGCTGAAGGATCTCAGCTCGGTTCCTGTCTTGTCGTCCCGCCCGCTGCGCGGCCGCCGCGTGTGGCCGTCACAGTCCGTCTCGCGCGTCGAAATGCGCAGGTTTTTATAGAATCTCGGGATGCACTTTTTTTTCCTTTTTTTTTTTTTTTTTTAACACGGTGAATTAATTCAGTCTTGGCACTTTCGCACCTTGAACTTGATTTGTGCAGTTTAATTAAAACATTCCACTTGTTCCGCTCGATGAACTCGCAGGTGAGGAAGAAACGCGGGCCTGGACCTCCGTGGTTCTCCTCGCGTTGAAACTGGACCACAAGCGGAGAGAGAAACGAAAGAAAAACGAGGAAAACCTTGCACAGAGGTCACATCTCGACTCTTTATATTGAGGCGTCAAAATGATTTAAAAAAAAAAAAAAAAAGTAGTGCGTAGAGTCACGTAGATAACAACAACAGTTTATTTTTGAGAGTGCGCAAGCTACTTTGAGGCCCTTCAGGTTAATACCCCTCGAATGTTTTTTTTTTTTTTTCTCTTTTCATCCTGGCTCATTACAGCCGCAGATTTGTAAGTGTTTTTGTTGGGCCTCAATAAATGGTAGTAGAATATTCAAGTGAAAGACGAAACGTACGTTATTTCAAGTGTAGCGTTTGTCCATATGAAGCTACTTTGAGGCAATAGTTTGCGGAGATCTCTCTCTCTCTGCGATTGGAATATGTTTCTAAGAGACGGGTGCTCATAGAAGAGGCTGTCATTTTTTTTTTTTTTTTGTCCATTTTTCTTTACAAAGAAGCTCGAGTCAAACCTTAGATTGGGCAGAGAGCTTCTGTGAACATCAGATCCTCAATTGGATTTAGGTCTGGACAATGAAACAGTGGTTTGTTTCATCTAAACCATTGTGTTGCAACACAGTCTGTATGTTTCGGGTTGTTCCCTGCAGTATCCCAGGAGGGTCAACAATGCAACAGCAAAAAGCCACGATGGAAGTTGTGCAAAAGTTTGTCTTGTGCTCGTAAATTTATCGTGGCGCGGAATCATTTTTAGCGTAAATGACACGCTGGCGTGTCTGCCGGTATGGCATTTGTTATTGATGTGACTTCTGCATCTCTCTTTCCATTTCTCTTCCCAGCATCCCCCGCAGCATTACTGTGCCACCGCCGTGTTTTATTGAGAGTGATGTTCAAGCCACGCAGCAGTTTCTGTGTTCCTCCGCTGACATCACAGAACTTCTACTTAGGAGAATTCACACACAAGTCGACTTGAAGCGTTTCTGACTTGCTGTTTTCTTTTCACAGGCGAACTTGTTGCTGCCTCTTCATAAAGCCGAGTCTTTGAATGCGTACATAGATTCCCCCACCTGCGCCAGATATGTATATGTTTATGTAAGCAAACACGAGTGTCGCCTTGACTGCTGCACCTGTCCTGGTTTTACGGGCGAGGCATAATTGCAGGTGGTCGGACAACTCGGAAGAACACACATCTCATCCTCCTCCGTTTCTCATCTTCGTCGTAACAAAAAAGAAAAAGGAAAAAAGAAGAGAGTAACAACAAAGGGACTGTCAAATCTCTGCCTGCTCTCTGCATGGTCCCCGAACACAAGAGACTTCACAGGAGAGGACCAGACCTGGAACCAAGGAAACGGACGCTGACAGGCGGGCTGCCCGCTGTCATTCTGGAGGGGAGCTGGATGAATGCAGCCCTCGACCTGGAGGACTTTCCCCCTCAATGAGCCTCGCTGATAAGAGGACCGGCCAGTGGAGGGGCACCTCTGTTCGTTTGATCTCGGAATCGAGCTACTAATAATTTTCTCCGCAACATTAAAGGCCGCGGAGATCGAGGAGATACAGAGCGAGGCGGCGTTTGAAGTGGATCACTCTCTCTGGTGTGGAGGCCAGGAGATTACTTATCGCAGATGATAAAATGATGGCTACATGGCGGGAGCTGTGCTCGGTCCACAAGGATTTTGAATCGTGGCTGAAGCTGGATTTCCTCGAGGCGTTTGGTGTTTTAAACCCTGGTGGTCAAAGCCTTAGAAACATGTTTGAAACAATACAGATCAAGGACAAACGCTATTGGCTAAAAAATGCGCTCAACTTAACTTTCCTTGCGTCCATCTTTTGCCTTTTCTCTTCCTCTACGTTGCATTTTGTCTCTGGTTTTTCTTCACTCCTTTAGGGGTTACTTGATGTCACAGTATCATTTTGTTCTTTTTGACATGCAGGAGTCCTCTACGATAGAAGGAGGGACGGATACCCTTGAGTTGCTTTTTCATCTGACCGCCATATTGGATTTAACAAAAATGTTCTTGCACTTGAAGCAGATGGTCCAGTAGTTGATGGTGTGTTGTACGATGCACTAGTGTCCGCCTCAGTGGTCCGAGTGCATTTATGACATGCAAATCCACAATATGCACAAGAAAATGCACTTTTAGATAGCTGTCCACTTCAGTGACCACTATGCATGAAAGGGATACGTTTATCACTTTGTTTTAGTTTAAAAAAAAAAAACAACTAAAAGACTTAATTCTGACGTCGTTGCGGCTTTTATTTTGACGTGCGCCACATAGAGGAAGCCTTGCAGAGGGACTTCTGCATGTCCGGCGTTTGCACCGTGCTCACCGTGTTGTTAAATGTCACACTGTTTACCAGAAGTGCTCTAATCACTGGACTTGCGTTGCCGTGCCACCGACTTCCAAATGCCCTTTCGCTTCTCCTGCTCGCTCTCCCTACCCCCCCTCCAGCCCCCCGGCTGTTGCCACTCGGTGCAGGAGGGAAAGCGCGACACTTATTATAAGCTAATGGATCATAAATTGAAACCGAAAGTTCGGCGCAAGAGCGGCATTCAAAATGCACAAACACACCCGATCCCCACGGCTCGCCTTGAGCCTCGGCGCTCCTCGTTTGTTATGCTCAGCTATCACTGGCTTTGAGGTCATCTTTTATGAATTACTGGCATGAATTTATGGTCCAATAAGTCTGGGAGCGTTTATGCCGTGTTCTATGCTGTATGTCCTTTAATGTGAACGTCAGGAAAAGGCCTTAATCTCTGGAGTTTTTTTTTGGTTAATGGACTCCTGCGATCCGCCTTTTACTGTTCTTGCTGGTGAGCTCGTCTTGTTTTGATTTACGAGAGCTTTGGGTTTTGACAGAACATAAATATAGACGGTCTATACTATTGCTCCTTTTAAGAGCAAAAAACCCTGATAGTCACCCACGACCTGCTTGTGTATTATTCAGCTTAGTTCATGTATAAAACTAAAACCTTTGCATGATACTCGTCCGCATGCAAAGGATTCTTTGAAAAATGTACATCTCCGTTGAATTTACTGGATGCAACATTCAGAGCTATGATGGGAAAAGGGAAACAAAAAATTTCTTTGTATTTCCCAAATAACGTCAGTAGGAGAAAATAAATTGAAACCTTTTTTTGCCCAACATATGCAGTTGTACCTAAAAAAAAAAAAAAAAATGTATTCTGACAAGTTATTTTCGTAATTCAATTAAAAACTGGAGCTCAAGGTTTTGTATCTGTTATATTGTCTTGTCTTGAGCATGTAAAGAGATCCGAAAATGTATTCTCCAAGAAGTGTATTTTCCACAATATCGCAATCAACCACGGAATAGAAGCATCATTTTCCCGCTTACTTTGTCATCCGGCATGTAATCGTTGGAAACCTCAAAAGTTGAGAAAACCACAAAGTGCCATTGGTGAAAAGATGGCTCTGTCTGAGCACGTTATTGGAAAGTTAAGTGGAAGAAAAAAGTGCGGTTGAGAAAAATCTCGAGGGATAACTGCAGCCCTGAGACGATCGCGAAGCAAAGGCGATTTAAGAGTTTGGTTGCAGTTGTAGAGGGACGCGCAGTGCAGCGCGCCTTGGACAGATCGCCACTCCATCGCAAGAAAACACACAAACACACACCTAAGGGCAACATAGAGAGACCAATTAAGTCATATTTTTGGACTTTGAGAGGAAGTTAGAGTTAGCAGGAAATTCTTGCAACCGAGATTATCATAATTAAAATACCTCTATCTTGTTAGTCGCTCCATAGGAATTGCACTGTTACATCTGAGTAACTTGCTGTTAGGTTCAGTTCATCCATTTTGGCAGCTGGCAGGAGCAAAGACCCGACAGTTGTTGCTTTCCCACCAGAATTCCACCGAAACTTGGAGAGTCTGAGCAAAACGTTCGCTTGCGTTCGCAGCATCCTGCTCGTTTCGATACTTACAGCTTCTCCGTTCCCGGGCGACATCAGATTAAACATTTCGCCATGAATAATTACGCATGAAATGTGCTCATTGAGACACTCGGGAGAATTTTTGTCCTCTCACCTCGCCGCTGCTGATGAATGTTTCATCTCTCGCACAAAGAGGTTAAAGTGTTTTGACTAAACACACAAAGCCCCACAGAGTATGAGCTCCGTTTTCGTGATCATGTGCATTATTAGGGCCCTGCTTTTTTTTTTTTCTTCTTCTCTATGGTTCTCAGTGTAATTTACCTCCTCCAGCTTTTACAGTATTATTGTCACCATACAGATTTCTTCTGTTTCTGCTGGTGAGTCGCTGTTCCATTTTTCCAAATTGTAAAAAAAAAATCAATTTTAACATTAGACAAGGATCACCAAATAAATATCAAATGTCTTCTAATGACAATTTATATCGGGAATTGCCCCCGAAATTGCCACCCTTGGTAACCGCGATTAAGAATTTTCAATATCTGAGGAAACGTTTTGTTTTTCTTTTACTTTATTTTTTTAACATCGCTGTAGTAGAAATGTTGCCCGTTCTTTCTTGGTTTAGTTTAAATTTGATAATATTCTGAGTTTTTTTTTTTTTTTTTTTTTTTTTTGAATTGAGGGTTTTTTTAAAAATTACGCCACAGCATTTCAGTCGGATGTTAAGTTCAGATTTGATGCCCCAAAAGTTCATTTTCGGAAGAAATTCGGGGGTGAATTTTCAAGTCGCGATGTTTTTTTCTGCAGCGGTGTGCTATTTTTTTTTTTTACTCCAGATGTAAAATGTTTCCCTTTTTTTCTTTGTATCCAGTATTAATTCAGAATCTACCAAACATGGGGGTGTTTATTTACACGCACGTGGAGCTTGGCTCATTTTCTAACCTCGTTTTCCCCTGAAGAAATGGAAGAAAAAACCCCCCAAAAAACGACGAGCTTCATTTTAAATTCGCCGCGGTTATCTTTGTCGACCACAAAAATTAGTTTGACCTCAAAGCACGACCAAAAAAAAACTGCTTCACTCCTTTTTCACAACTCTGTGTGCGAGCGAGAGAGACTCACCGCTGTGCTTTCACAGCTTTAAACCAATGAAGAGGTGTAGGCGTAGGGAAAAAAAGAAGCAAAATAACTCTTTGTGTTTTGTGAAATCACTTACCGGTAGCGCTGGTGACTGTGACACTGACGCTTTACTCCATAAACCGCAAATACTGCAGCTGCGCCCGGCGCTCGGCCTCCTGATAGCGTCACGGTTGCACGGCGTCCTGATTGGCTCACCCGGACTACGGCGAGAGCGAGGCGTCGTCACGGCCGCCCCCTCTCTTTTAACGGGTGAAGAGCTCACGCGCAGAGACGCCCTCGCCGGCAGATTCCAGAAATAGACATTTTGGAGCAATCGGCCCGCAGGGTGGAGCTGACCTGCCGTACCGAAAGAGCCGACTCTCCCACGGGAATTGGCTTTCTCTGCTCACCGGTTCAAACGTATGCATAAGCACACCTTTCTACAAGTGTTCTAAATTTCACCGATTCGGAAAAACACACTGCTGGGAATGCTCTAAATGGCTGCGTTTACCTAAATGAATCAGAACTCACCTGAAGTCTGTTTAAATACACAACGCCAACCACAACATTCAACAAAAACCCGCAGATATCAAGCTAAGCACGTCTTTGCTGCTTCTGTCGTTTTAAATAAATCCAAGAGAGACTGTTTTTTTTGTTTTTTTTTTGTCTGCAGGTCCAATTCTGACTTTATTCAACTAAGTAATTCAGGCGTCAAAGTGCTGCTAATCAAATTACATAATCATCGAGTGGAACCAGATCTACGTTACAAGCATGAGCTTCGGCAGTCTGGCTGCCCTGCAAGAAAACCGCCGAGGCCTCGTCACGGTCAAGACCTCAGTGTGATCGAAACGTTGTGGCGCTTGAGAGTATTTTTTTGTATTTGTTGCGACGTAGGGAAAAAAAACAAAACAAAAAAAAAACAAACATTTTTCTAAATCTGTCACGGCGTTCAATCGTCTGCAGCAAATTAGCTCTTGCGGTTAACCTGACAGACAAATGTCGACTCGATAAATAACGACGGTGTGAAATCTGTGTTCAGGCACTCGAAAGGACATCGTTTCAAATTCAGGAATCTCAAATAGGCATGTGACTTTTATCGCCGTTTCCATAAAGTCGCAGAACTAAAAAGGGGGGGGTAGGGGCATGGTTTGTGTTTCACAGACCCTATAGCTGATACCACATTATATACGGCTTTGTGCTCGTTGTATCCTGCCCTACATGTCGGCAGCGTGGATATAATTAGGTCTATCTACTTTATTAGGACACAGCCAGTAAATGCTGAAAGCAACAACGCCCGCTCTTTTGGGGCGTGAGAGTACATGAGGAACTCATAAGAGGTTTTCCAAATCCATAATTCTGCAGAGTTGCTTCGACATTTGACAGCGTATTTTGAAATACCCGCTGCAACAAACGGTTCAATCGCGTGTGACTCAAGTCTTGATGTTTGCGACATTTGAGCGACAAACATGAAGAGATTTCAATTCGCATTTCGTCGTTTAAATATCTCGTTCTCGGTGAGAGTTGCATTTTCTTAGCCGCTCATCAAAATGCGTGAGACGAGAGCAAAGTTCTTCAGGGAGAGCAGATGTCGGCACCCGAAGAGAACCTTTGACCTTTTGCCCTCGTTTCAAATTGTGACCATTTCTCCTAACTGGAGGCTGGATGAGGACCTGCAGAACTTGCCACCAGGCAAAGTGAGGAAGACGGTGAAGAAGGTAAAAGCGCTTTTCAAAGCCCGCAGTTTACTTTCAGTCTTCCTCATGAATAAAAGTTGCAAACACGCAGGCCTATTTCTCTACTTTGAAGTGCTCCGTCCGTTTTTTTTTTTTTAGACATAAAATGTGAAATTATGAGGGAAAGCGTGGAGTTGTTTTTTCCTCTCTCTCTCTCTTTGACTTCCAAAACATAGCGAAAGTTTTTTAACGCGGTGTCCTTAGCGCTGGTGGAAACGGGGCACAGTAGCAAAACGAGACGTTCGCTCTCTTGTGTTATCCAACAGGCAGTAATCCCTCTGGCGTTTGTTCCTCTTCCCTTGTAGTTTGCAGCCTCCCCCGGGAGAGAGAACAGGGTGAAACGGAGAGGGGAGCCGGCGAAATAGACAAAAGAGATGCTTTTAGAGCACCAGACCATATAAAGCACCTTTTGCTATTTGATGAAGCAAAAAAAAAAAAAAGGAGAGCGCGAAAGCGAGGGAGAGAGAAACTCCTGGGTGCGGCATCAAAAAAAAGAAAAAAGAAAGAAGGAGATTTGTGAGACTGAACATCAGTCCGTGCATTTCAGAGAGACTTGTCTTTGCATCTTCTGAAGTCATACCACCCTGACTTAACCGACTCTCTGCGTCAGAGTCCGAGCCCGGGAGTGATTCTCTCTCATCCTCTCTTTTTGCGATTCGTACTTTTCATTCCTGTTCTCTCCCACTCCGCCTCTCACACCCACCCTGTCAGCGCGTTGATTCATCCCTGCGTCAGTTTTGTACAAAAAGACGAACATTTTCGGCGTTAAGAGATGTGCCGAGACGATGCTCTTGACAGACGTGCGATGGACTCGGTTTGAGATGCTTGATTTGCAGTTGCTGTCCAGATCAATTATTGATTTGTTTCATTTCATTTTCTACTTGCTCTTTGTTTCGCTCGCAGTACACACAAGTAGAGCTGGACTATTTTCGCTGAGCGCGAGGCCGCGCGGTCAGTGGCGCCGCACCGACAATCTTGGATTAGCATAGTTCTGGTGAGCCGAGCTCCACAAATAGTAAAATACTACTTTGCTCTCTGACAGTAATTCCATATTCAACTCTGCATTTCAGGATCACTTGATTTGATTGTAGTCGAACAGGATTCGGGAGAGCAGTTAGAGTTTTAGTTTTTTGGGGGGTTTTTTTGGTAAACCAATAACCGCTCTCTCTCTCTCTCTCTCTCGTCTCATACGTCGCGTCGTCTCTGCGTCGCCGCGCGAGCCACGGAGCAAAAAGTCCCGTTTCAAGCTCCTTGCAAATCGGGCGCAAAATGACTGACGGGGGGGCTAAACGTTCCGATGTGCCCGGGAGACCGCGGACTCAGGCTGGTTCTCCTTGAAAAGACTTTGGATCTTCTCTAATTTCAGACGCGTGAATTTCAGACGCCTCGGGATGAAATCGCTGCCTGTGGAGCAGCTAGCGCGAGCGCGGGACGCAACGACGAGTTGGTGCGGCGCAAACGTGGAAATGCACGAATTCAGACAGGATATGAGAGACAAAGCTATTATACTTGTGCTTCTATACTTCTTGCAAAAAAAAAAAATAAAATAAATAAATACTCAATCTCTTTGAACTTGTGCTTATTTTTCCCCCCGAACAACCATAAACCTGACTGTATTTTATTGGAGGCTTTATGGTTTGCATGCAATGCACCAAAATGAAAGTAGTTACAGGATTAGATTGGTTAAATGATTATTTAAATAAATGAATAAGTGGCTCAAGATGACATTTGCTGTAAATTGGTCCAAATTAAACTAAAGTTAGTTTCTAATGTAGCTTTGTAGTTTGAATTTATTTATTTTTCTTACAGATGTGTCATATTTCGGGTGAAATGGCATTCCAGCCTCAAGTCTTTTGCATCTCCTATAAGATTGTCTTCCTAAAAAAAAAAACCCCTTCTGACCCCATCCAGCATAATGCTGCCACTACTGTGTTCTGCATGGTGCATCTAAGGAGACGTGCACCGTTTCTCTCTCCGCCATAAAAATCTTCCAATTTGGACGACCTTCTTCTCGGTGTCTTGTCTCGCGCACCGAAGAAAATAGAACAGATGATCCAACAGAAACAGTGTCAGCATATCATCTGTGACAAACTGCAGACGTTCGTTAATACTTCATCATTCATACTTTCAGAAGACGCTGTTGTCCGTATGTTCAAGCGGCTCTGCAGATGAAGGTTAAAAAAAAAAAAAAAAAAACAAAAACAAGGCAGAAACAGAGGTGAGCGCAATCCATCGTTTTCTTATCTCTTAAAGAAGCACTTTGTTGCGAATGGCTACACACATTAGCTTCACGGGCTCATACACACACACTCAGTGCGAGAGACCCACATTGCTTTGGCTACAGGCTACAACTGGTTCCAGCTGGATTTAAAGCTACAGAAGCTTCTTTTTTTTCTTCTTCTTCTTCTTTTCTTTTTTTTTTTTTTTTTTTTTTTTCCTGCTCATTTTGTTAAGGTTAGTGCCGAAGCCGTTTCCCTGGGTCACCTACGGCTTCCTCTCTAAATATTCCGCTGCTAAAGAGAAACGTTATCGTGCGTACATTTGTATAAGAAAGTAGAGATTATCTCATTTATTTATTTTTAGCCCCCAAAAAATTGCATCATAAAGGGAAATATTACCCCTCTACATCAGCCCTAATGGAGCCAATTTGTCGCAGGTTTTTTTTTTTTTTTTTTTTCCCCTATAACATAACAGTTGTCTGGTTGTGTCATGAGACAAGGTCAGAGTTTGAGCCTGAGACGACGGCTTGTTGTTTGCTGCCGGCAGCCTCCTCCCCGCTGTCGAGGTTATGCCGGCTCTTTCACTGTGAGTCATGTTTATTTCATTGTTTCTTTTATGGCACCGCTGTTCCCCTTTTAACCCCTCACCTTCCTGCAAGCGGCTAAATGTTCCAGCAGTACACAAGAGAGCCAGTTAATAAATATTAGATGGCTTCAGTTTGACTAAGAATGCTTGATAATCTTTTTTTTTTTTTTTTTTTTTCCCCCCCACAAGTGCTGACGCGGGGATTTATTAATGGGCTTTTTTTTTGCGGTCACTGACCAGGTTTTAAATAATATATATATACATATGCTTTTTTTTTTTTTTTTTACAGAAAAACAAACTTAAAACTTCGATATGTTTTATTGGGATTGCGTCTGGTCAGTGAATAATTGTGACAATACCTGAGTTTTACTATTTTTTAGGACTGTACAATAAGTCAATAATATGTATTGCGATAGATGATCAATACATCTGACTGATGGAATATTCTATAATTTCACCGAACTCTGATCCAGAACTGCTCAGCATTCTGGGGGATGTAGGCAGAGGAAAGGCTTTGGCTGCTCGACCTTTCGAGCAAGATCGGCGGCGTCAACAACTAATTCACCCCAGCTTCGGTTACTTAGCAACAGCATGTTGACTAACTTGCGAGGCAGCAGTTTCAGGTTTCACCACCCGTGCCTCGCAGCTGCTTAAAAATAGAAACCAGTGAAAACTGTGGCTAAAACAGGAAATGCCACATCATCGGTCCGTCAGTATTTCAGATATTTAAAACAAAAAATGAGCCGATAATTATCAATAACCACTTACATCGCCATACATTTTTCAGCCACATTTGAACTACTTTTTGCAACTAAAATTCTTGAAAGTGTTTTGTTGATTTGTAATGACTCCCAATTGGTCTGTAGCATCGTGTAGAGAAGGATGCGTTGCCAGGAGGCGCACTGTCCCCTTGGAGGAGCCAAGTAGGTCAGAGGTGACGTATGGAGCTAAAAACTCAGAACTTCTGTTAAAAGTTGCAAAAGACTTGAGATGAGGTCGGAGGTACAACGTCGCACAGATTAACGACACTGAACACGCGTCCAGAGATGCAGGGTTTTTCTCAGATCTGCATCAAATTGAGAATCCGTGTGAAAGAAAATGTTCCCAGAAGCAGCTCCATTCAATCTGACTGAGGTACTTTGCAAAAACAGCTGAAGGTCAATGCGAATATGTTGCATGTCGGTGCTTTTTGTATCGCCGCTTTCATTTTCTGTCACCTCACATTACCTGCGCATGTTGGACGGAGGCACATTAGGCAAGTCTTGAGAGTATAGCTTCCTAGGAACCATTACCCGAACTGCATCCCAGTAATTGCAAGAGTTAATTTAAATTTGGCTCTCATATTTCCCACGAGGCATGACAAATTTGGAATCTGTGTCAGCCTCGGCAGTAAACATACAGAGGACTCTGCTATGTTCTTGGCATAACGATAGCCGGAGAAATACAGTGAATCCTACTGTACACGGGGACCAGACTCGGTGCAGGACTTGATTTTATCTTTTTTTTTTTTTTAAATCCAGTCGATAAACACCGGAGGAAATGGAGTTATCCTTCGGTTGCAGCGGTTTGAACACATTTAGAGCGAAACCCACCGCGTTACGTGTTAATTGTGTTCTCGTCTCGTCCAGCTCCATTTATTTTGCGCCGGGGAGGAGAAGCCAAAAACGGGAAGGCAGACTCTACATCAAGACCTATTTGTTGTTGAAATTTCATCTGGAAGCAGGCATCTGCCACTTTAAATAATGATAACAGTAGCATGCGGCTTCATGCTCCGCAGCTCCATCCACGAGCAGCGTGTGAGCTGACAGAGACTGATGTGTTTAGGTGGAGGCATGGCCGGGCCCCTGACAGCACAGATAATAGCCAATAAGGCGCCGCCACTCTGGATGATTGACAGGCTCCACGGAAAGGCCTGATTCACACGGCCAGCCTCTTCTCAAACGGCGACGCGCACCCGCAAAAACAGATCCTTGTTCATGCTTATGTGTACTTGCACAGGAAAACCTTCCCAGTCGAAGACGCATTTCTCCACCGTTCAGTAAATGCGTGCGGGCACCATCGGAACGCCCGGGGTTTTCTGTAAAGTAATAAGTTATCCTGCTTGAAGACTTTTAAGTGAAATACGAATATGTCAGGCGTGCGCTGATGAGCCCACAAACCCGAACCGATGAAAAGTGATGCAAGCCTATCAAAGACGCCGATCTGCAGAGTGCTGGAGAATATGAAACCTCTGCGATCCTCGCAGACGTCACCCTCCATTTTGACCGGGGATGGCAGCTGTCAGGCTGATGCAACGGTGGATGTTCCGGAGACACACTGTCAAGAGATGTTTGAATTGGAGATGGAAATAATACGGGCTGCTGATGACTTCATTGTTTTCCGCAGTCAGTCATTCAAAACAGGAAGTGCTTAAGTGGTTCCCGAACGCTGCGTTCACAGCTCACTGTCAGTAATTGCCTGTATGAAACTCTGAAGTTGTACAGTTTGAAACTTCCTCTTGGAAAACCTTGCATAATTTTACCTCTTGACTTCACTTAAGGACAATCCTTGAACCTATGGAAGAAATGAAGTCACGGGATCCTAAGACAAATATCAAGAAACACATATTCCCTGCACGCTACTTTACCTGACTCATGAAGACGCCATCTTTGTTATGGCATACACCATTTGATTACCAGCCAAGACAGACGTATGTGTGCCCCTGCTCAAGAATCAACGAATCTGATACTGAGACATTACACCTATGACCCAAAGATGACACCTCGCCTTATACTACGCTATTCAAACCCTTCTCTCCCCTACTCTTTTCTCTATACTCCAAATGTTACACCTCAGCTGACTTATCTGAAGTCTGAGCTTGGTTTGATGTCACAGCCAAACTAACAGCGTTCCAGTTAACGTCGTCCAAGCAGTTGGGATCTCAACATGGCGATGCCTATAGGCGTTGTTCCCGGAACCTCTTACAAGCATCGTTTTATGCTTTACTTTCTACAAGCAAACACCACTTTTAATTTGTTCAGTTTAATTGTTTAGGTGCCGTGATGTCACATTGACATGGATACAGTCTTACACATATGTCTTGTGATACACACAAGTTACTGCTGATGATCCAGGGACTTGCCCTCGCAAGTCGTAACTATGGATAGTCGAAGTTGCTCCCACTTTGGAGGCCGGTTTGAGTTGTTTTCTCTAACTGGTAAGTCAGAATTCCCTGTAATTAGTCTTATTTTTACTTCGGGCAAATCAAGAAGTACAACCTCCCACGGAGGCTACTGTCCGTTTTCTACGCGCCCATGGCAACTCATTTCTGGACAAAGGTGTTTAAGACCAAGGTGGTTTTTAGTTTGGAAGGAAAACCTTCTTGAAAGAGTGAAATTGCAATCTACCGAACATCAACAGTTCTGTTGGCGTTCGATGTAAAATATTTAAAAGCTGCAGCAAAACATTGAACAGCACAAATAGAGCATAATGCTCACTTTGCAACAAGATGAGGCTAAGAAAATGAAGGCACCAATTTAAAATTTAAAAACTCTAGTTTACATTTTGCCACATAAAAACCTCAAACTTTATTAAATTTGATGTGATTTTTACATGATCAGCGAACGCAAATTGGTGGAAATGGGATTTGGAAGGAACACTATGATCATATAAAATTACATTTTCATAAACTCTAAACATTTGTGGCTATAATTTGGTTAGTTGTTGTTTGTATTTGGTTAATTTAGTTACCTGTACCTATTGAAACTTTGAACATTTTGTTCAAAGTTTCAATAGGTACAGGTAACTATGCGAATGTGTTCCCAGTGTTCAAAAGGTCAGAATTGAGTGCTTTGAATCTGAACTGATCCATTGAAATATCGATTTGAAAATTAATCAACTACTGGACTCGGCACGAATATTTAGAGATCACAAGGAACTTGGTCTGCTGTAAATAGACACGGAAGAACTTTTAATATTTGGCCTTTCACACTGAATATGCATCAGAAGAAAGAGGGTTATCCCGAAACATAACTTCTGCTAATAACTGCTCAACGTTACCAATGGGGACTCTGCAGTCTCTCCTTTTCTCCCCCTTCCGAACTCATCCTCAGCCGCCTCCTCCTCATTCCGCCGTTCTCTCCGCACAATTTCCTCAGTTGATGGAATTGGACCTCAGGCGCCTGGCCCCATTCTTCAGACACCCTCCATCCCTCCGTCTTTCACTCGCCTGCCTTTCAAGCCCCTTCGGTCCCCACCCACCCTTTCGCTGTCACTCCAAACCTTACAGCTCACTCCATTAGACTTCACCATCAGCAGCGGAATAAGGAGCCCCAGCAGCGCGAATCTCCAGCACGTATCCAGACGTAGCCTCCGAGGAGCTGACAGCGAGTAGCTTGTCGCAGCCGGTAGCCAGAGGGCTGCCTCTGGCCATCTCCAGACTAATGCTGATGAACTTAAAAAAAAAAAAAAAAATAGAGACATTTATCAGTCCAAAGATTTCCCCGATTTACTTTTGCTGTTTGTGAAGAAGGAACGTCGTATTGTCCTGCTGGAGGCGGAGGCTTTATGACATTTCTAGACGCTCGATCCCTCTTGGATCCGAAAGGTTATGTCGTTCTCAGAACCACGTGCCAAAGGCCAAAGACTCGGACGTCTTGAAGATGGGAAAAAAAAAAAAAAAAATAATCTCACGCGGGAGAAACGCAGTACTCCGTCAAGGAATTTCAGGTCTAATTATCAAGAAAAAATTGGAAAACTGACATTTTATAGAAAGCTGATCCATTGTTAATGTAAAAGTATTGATTAGTTCTGCTGGAAGATTTTTGTTATTTATTTATTTTTACACCAAAGCTTTAAAGCTCTATTCTCTTGAAACAAAGAAACATTTTCAATTCTCCCATGCATCAAAAAATAGCACCAACTTACAGGTTATCAATTTTTTAATGCAGACATGAAAAAGCGAATTGGTGAAATAGCTTGTAAATATTATGCTACTTTAATTGAAGTAGCATAACAAATGTTTCATTTGAGTGAAAAATGCCCCTTAGCATAAAATCTTTTTTTTTTTTTTTTTTTTTTTTTATCTTAATCAAAATTGCTGATGACATACTTGTTGGTACAACTATAAATCCCTTTAAAGACACATGTAAATTAAGTAGCGATTAATTTGTCGTTTGCTTATTTTTTATTTTTTATTTTTTATGCTGGTCAGAGTACCAACGCGCTTTTAAAGTATTACGCAAGACATCCGTGACACAGAGGGCGCATATCTCCCTTAAACGGGTAAAAAAAAAAAAAATGAAATTCAGCTTGAGCAGCAGTGCGACGGTACGCGTCGACCAGAAAACGGATACGGGAGAAAAAATATCCACAGTCGAGAACGGTAATTAAAAAGGAGCCATCATAAACAAGAATGAGTGACGGCGCATAATTATCTTGCCACCTTACATTTCAAACAGGATGGCAGTGGAGAAAAAAAAAAAAACAAAGAAACGTCCAAACTTTAGTCTTGGAGAACAGTGGCGAAGGGATAACAAAGTCTCCATGACAACCATTACACACTAATTAAGAGGGACTTCGTAAAAGCAAACTAAAAAAAAAACGTTTCTGTCCTGCCACGCTGAGGTGTGTGCTCTGGCCTGATACGACTAAAATGAAATGTAAGAATAAACATTAATAGTAATTTTGTTTTCAAGCAAAGGGCAATGTGGGAAGTGCCTCTAAAACTGGGTGCGGATCTGTGTCGTTTTTGTTCTCTTTCTTATCAAAGGCAATCAAAGGTACCTAGATTACCATAAAGACTTTTTGACACCATGAATTGTTAAATTGGCTATCTTAAAATGAAGTCTGGTCTCCAGTACATGTGAGGTACACCAATGATTGTAAAAGTTTTGATAATTGCGCCAATGGGTTTATTAGTTTTGATAATTGTTTGCCACCTTGCTGTTTGCTGGCATATTCAAAATCGTGCTTTCCAGCGCATTTTGTGGAACATCAAATCACGTTCTGACTTTGAAGTCAATGTGTCCAGTTCTGAATATTGCGTGTCTCTTGGTGCCAAAGATGTGGAAGTCGGGGACGGGGGACGGGGGACTCTGATTCACCAGATGTTTATCGCCGTCTCATTTTAATTCTTCACTTTTTTTTTTTCTTTTTTTTTTTCATTTACGTTTAACTGGCAACGTAGAAAACCCATTTAAATGCTCAATGAGTTCAGTTAAGTAGTCAAATTCAACACAACAGTTGGCCACGCTGCCAGTGTCGCTTTCAGTTTGCAGTCTGATCCTGCAGCAGCGACGTACGTGCGTCGCATATGTGGGGTTCATCTGGCTGACTTCTTCAGCTTTTTAAAAAAAAAACAAAAAAAAAAACAACATTTCAGCAGCCCGTTGTTGCTGATGGTCTAATTGCATATGGTATAGCGTTAGACGCATGCAAAGGTAATGCAATATAAGCGTATTGCATTGAAAAGATGTTTTTCCGATGAACAAAACTGCCTTTTTCATTGAACAGAAAGACAGATTATGCAGTGGTTTGAGAGCAGTAATGCTATTCCACGCCCCTATCCCCTCTGGTATAAAGTACTCAATAAAAAAAAAACAACCTCTAGGTAAAGCGAAGCTTTTTCAGAGTGAGATTATGCTGCTGCAATAAAAGTTACTTTTATTTTCAGGCTTGTTTTTCACGCCGAGTTTCCAGGTGGATAATCACAGGGCTGTCAGGTTGAAAGGCTTTTTGGAGTTGAAGGTAACTGTGTTACTCCAGCTGCGGTTTGCATGACGAGTCAAACAAGTCAAGAAGTTGCTTTCTTTCTTTTCCCTTTAAGTCCAGAGACGCTTTACTTTAGTCACGCACCTTTTAAATAACGGAAGGCGGTGGGGTTTTGTAGTTATATGAATAATCCTTCTGTATTAGTTGTATCAGCTGAAATAATACAGGAGTATTATTCTTTCTGAATCATACTCTGAATCTCGTGATTCAGAAAGATTTTTTTTTTTTTTTTAAATAATTTACAACAGACAGACTCAAGTTACAATCACTGGCTCCAGTGAATTCCTTTATGTAGCTCAGAAGATGAAACTTTCCTGACGTTGTTCAGAGCAGTAATGTACAATGATTACGACGCCGCTTGAAGGCAGAAAAAGATGCTCAGAGAATTGCAGAGAAGTCCTGCTGTTGAAAGATTAAACATGAGCTGGTGAACGCAACATTGATATTTTACTGTTTTTCGCTAGAAAACCTTCAAAAACTGAAGTACAGCCATTCAGCTATTACAGCGTTGGCTGTTCATGGTGTTGGGATATAAAAGCAATGATTTTACAACTAAAGATCGTTGTGTCAGTTCAGACAACTAATTTTTTTGAGCTTTGAAGGGAAGAACGAACAACCTAATATGTCTATTCTACTTTCAGCATAACGCTGTCAAAAACAAAACAACACAATTTCAGTTTTGAATTAGAAACACAATTGAAATTGGACAGGAACGAGTCCGAACGCGCAGCTAGTCATTCGGAGTTATTGGAGCGTTGGACGTGGACGTTCCTTCATGTTGCCCGTCTATCGTCCGTCGGGGGGGGGGTGGACACGTCGGCGTCTTGTTGAGGAGTTGGAACACTTTGGTGGAAATTGTAGTCGGCGATTTCGCCGAAGAGCTTCGGATTCAACGTTTTAAAAACGACAAAACTCAAATTTCGGTGACTTCTGTTGGCTGCAAAATAAGCTCGTGTTGCTGCTGCGTACAAACTGCTACGACGTGAACAAAAGCGCACGTTCCGATACGGCTGAAAGGTCCAAGCGCGAAAAAAATTATCAAAAACAATAATTTTTTTATTTATTTATTTATTTTTTTAAGATTGCCTCAATAATTCCAATTTCCTCACCTTTATGTTGAACTGATGTACTTCTAGTTGTTTATTATGTACGGTAATTGACCCTTTGAGTGGCATTTTGAGCTTTTTACGCCGTTATTTTGAACACAACGGTGAGAGTTGCAGAAGCGGAGCAGGAGAGGCATTCGGTTATCAGGTGCAGTATTTCAGAATCCCAAACCAAAGGGACAGCTCTGC
>VMRN01000001.1:14754641-14803210 GCA_010277015.1 Poeciliopsis turrubarensis
CCTCTCCCCCTGGTTTTTATGGATCAGTATGCACTCACGCCCAGATATGACTCTGCTGAGGTGCGCAGATGCTACTTTGTATCAATTTGCACTCTCCTTTATTCGCAGCAGAGATGCTTTATCGATGGTTTGTAATTGCGTCGTAATTATTTGATGGTCTGTAATTCCATCGCAGTAGTTGACGTACGTGTGGAGGGCATGTTCTCGACGGTTGCTTCTTTTCCCGTTGCTGCAGTTCGGGGGCAAATGGAACGGTGACGATGGAGCCGAGTCATAGTTTTTAAAGCGACTGTTGCTTTTTCTGTCACAAACTCACACCTGGGACCTAATCTCATTTGTGCAAGAGGCATTAAATCCTAATTTTTGTGCGAAGATCAGAGCTAATCTTACAAACTAGCTCTGAGATCAAACCAGTGTTTATTTATTTATTTGTTTGGTGTTTGGCTGTTCAGAGGATTATTTCCACAACCAAGTTGAGCATTTCAGCCTGAGGTTTGACTCACTGCGATGTCTGGCGCTCCAGCTTTGGCTTCAGTTCATTCCTTCCCTTCAAGGCTGCCAGCTGAGAAGGAGTAAACAAAAATGTTACATTTGATTATCATAATTATGTCAAGAGGAATCCTTCTGAACTATGGAAGCCTGTTTTGCAATCTGAGCCGCGGTCCTCAGACGAGCTCATTAGGGAAAGGAGGCCAGATAAGAGGCGTTGCCATGGCGATCACCTTTGCAGCTCGGGTCAGGTGAGAGTGGCACGGGGCTCGGGTTGCTGGCGCAGATGAGAAGCGTTTCGATGCTGCCGCTTTGCAGGGAAACTTTCTTTTTGAAAATTTTCACCGCGTCGCAGTTTCTAGGAAGGAATCGCCTCGCCGCCGTCTGGGTTTCGCCTGCTCTGCTCCGGATGCTCAGTGACGCCGGCTCGGGCAGCGAGCCAGTGTAACCACATTGTTGAGCGAAGCATCAATATTTCATTAGGCTTCTGAAAGACTTTTTGGAGAAATGGCTCTGGCAGATGATGATGATGATGATGATGGAACTGACGTGTCTCATATTGAGTGACTGCAGCGTTGTCGTTTTGCCGTCGGTGTTCAACCCAATTGTCGAACACAAAGTACCTAAAAGCACAATATTACCCGAGCTCAATCAGCAGGGCTTCCTGGTCATTTTTTTTTCTTAGATTCCGCGCGAGAATGAGAAGACGGGGGGGAATCGTCTGCGCATCCCTCTGTCTTCATGCCTCGGTTTTAATAACGGCTTTCTGCTTATCCTCCTGGCACGGGAAGGAATGATTCGACTGTGCCTCTGTCGACTCCTGTAACATTTCCTTTTCGTCTGCCGCACGAAGACTTTGGTTTTGAAGCGGCGGGGAGAATTTCTCCACGGCTGGAATGCGCGGGCCGTCGTCCCCGCAGCGCCGCCGCCTCGTCCCGTTTGTTTTCCTCGCCGTGTTTACCTTCTCATTTTTCCCAGTCATCTGTGCCTTTGCCAGCTGCACAACGCCGCTCCCTCATGTTTACAGACTGACTGATCCGCCACAACAGACGGACGCGTGTGCGAGGTATCCCTTTCATTTCGGTTTTCCCCCAGTCTTGCGCTCTGAGTCATTTTTCTTCTGACCACACAAAGGGAATTTGCAGGACACAGAGGAAATGAAATGACTATTTGAACTTCTCCTTTCCTGTCCGCTGGCAGCGAGACTTCCCCATATCAGAATGCCATAGCAACACATTGGTTCGGTGTGCTGACATGTCTCCTTTTGAAGAGTCTCACAGTGGATGCTGTGTGCTTGAAACATCAGCCGTCAACTTCAGTCACAGTCGCTTTACTGTTCCTTCCATCTGTTGCATTACATTCTCAATCGAAAAGAGGTTTCAGGTTTTTGTTTTGTTTTTTTTTTCCTCAAAGATCGAGACAGAGCACCCTAAAATGACAAGCCGCGGTCGGAAAATCCAAATGTCGGACTCTATTAAGTGGAAAACCAAAAGATTAGAGGGGGGTCTTTAGAAGAGTCTTCAAAGTCTCTTTTTATGGATTGGCGAATTATTCGGGAATTACGGAGCGGCCGCTGAGAAAGAGAAACCACGTCTGCTTTTCTGTTTGAACCCAAGAACATCTGAGAGTAAATGGTTTCTTGGCGTCCTTGTTCAGGTGGGCGTGTGATGATTTACAATCGTTAAATACGATGGAGCCAAAATCATGATATAAAACTCATACTGATGATTCTGAATGAGCTGTCAATCATATACAGGGTTTCCCCCGGTGCTCGGGGTGCCAGGGCAGTCGTCCAGCCGGCCGCCATGCTTTTGAGTTAAAAATGTTTGAAAGTTGATAGAAAACTTGGAAATATCACTTTATAGCTATGCGTCATCGGAAGACTGAGATATTAATACCTAAACACCAACTACAAAGTCTTAACAAGGCAATAATTAAAAATAGAATAGATAAACAATATTAAGCCTGGCGGGGGCACAAGCAAAGCCTGGTGGCCCACCAGGCTTACAGTACATTGTGGCAAACTCTGATCCATCTGTCGTCAAAACAAAACATGTTTAGTATCAAAAGAAAGCTGCAAGGAGTCTGATCTCCTTCATTTAGCTGTTGATGAAGATCATTTTATTTCATCCGTGTTTCAATCCTGGTAAAAAGTCGAAAGAAGCATCGCATTTATTAAAAAAACAAAAAAAAGAAAACATAGATTTTAGAGACTAAGTATAATGAGATCAAAACAGGCCTTAGAGTGGCACCTTGTGGAACGCCACATGGAAAACGTTTTACTGGTGAACAATATTTATCTGCTAAGTACAAAGCTTATGTCTGGAACAGATCTTACAGAGATGTTGGTGTTTCCTGAGAACAGTTGAGTTGGGATGAAAACAACTCAATCAAGAACCTTTCAAAGAATGGAACAGGTCCAAATGTTCTTTTTGGACGCGAGGCTTCAGCACAGGATGTAATTAATACTTCCTGCCTGAGCGAACCCGATCCACATTTAAAGAAAAAAAATAAATAAATGAATCATAGAAACCGTCAACCATTAGCACATGTTGTTCTTTACTTGATGGAAACAGTACCCCTCGTTCACTTTCCGTCAAAACGGCAACTTTATTTTTGCTCTCAGAACTGAGCCCCCCCGCCTCATCTCACGTTACGCCGTGTGCTGATCCGAAAAGAAACGGGATCGGGAAGTGACCTTGTAACAACAGGGTAATGTAAAAACTGTAAAATCGGACTATGTTTGATTTATGCGTGCCATTAGCGAGGAATTGAGTTCCATCATAAGTAGTCTGTCTGTCTGAAGGGCCGTTGGTGAAACCTGAAGCCTCGGTCATACAGATAGGATTTTATGATCTGAACTGAATGATAGCTTTGTTGCGGCTCTAATTATGGGGAGCAGTGTATGCGTGTGGCGTTTGTTGACGTGTGTACCAGATTGAGAGTCGTCTTGTACAACGCAACTCCTGATTTTTTTTTTTTTTTTGTATTTTCTTCTAAAGATGTTTTCGACCCCTTGACACAAAACGGTGCAGAATCGTGACGTGGAAGACAAATTATAGATGCTTTACATCTAAAGTATCGAAGATGTGGCAGACGATTATACTTCCGATACCCCTAAAGAAACTATAACCCACTGACAGTCAAGCACATTAAATAAAGACGTATCAAGTGTGTCGTTCCATGTCATGACGTGAAGATGAGTTTCAATACTTTTGCAATGCATTTCATTTGTTAATTCTTCGTCACAGGTGGTCATAATGCTTGACTTCTAAGGTGCTAATAGGTATTTCAGGGCCTTTCAAGATCCTGAGATAAATGGACAAATATCTGTGGTCACGACCAGTAAGATGTCGCCGATTCCGGCTCGAAATGCGCAACAGTGACGCTCGGGGTTTCCCTACCTTGTCGTTTCAGCACGAGAGGAGAACGTGGCCACCTTCCGCGGCTCGGAGTACTTCTGCTACGACCTGTCGCAGAACCCCATCCAGAGCAGCAGCGACGAGATCACGCTGTCTTTCAAGACGTGGCAGCGGAACGGCCTCCTGCTGCACACGGGGAAGTCCGCCGACTACGTCAACCTGGCCCTGAAAGACGGGGCGGTTTCCCTCGTCATCAACCTCGGCTCTGGGGCCTTCGAGGCCATCGTAGAGCCGGTCAATGGAAAATTCAATGACAACTCCTGGCACGACATCAAAGTGACACGCAACCTGAGACAGGTAATCGGGGGTAACGGTGATGGATGGAGTTTGAGGTTATTTTATTTATTTATTTATTTATTTTGTTCTGTAGAGAAGCTGCCTTGAAGAGCTTTGGAGAAACCTTTAAGAAACTCATTTTTATCTTATTAGTTGTCATTTCATCTCTACAGTTTGGAAACATTATTAAGAAAGCAGATTTCATTTTTCTTTTCGTTGTGTTAAATTTTATGCTACATGTACTGCCTTGTTTATTACATAACAATTTCGCGAACAGGCAAAGCAGCACTTTATAGGGGTGTGAGATTTGATTATTACACTCACTTGTAAAAAAAAAAATTAAATAAAATCAGGAAGGATTTGGGTATAATTTGGTCCACATTCAGACCTGTTATTGGTACTTCTTTGATTTGTATTGACCTAGCATGATGAGTAAAGGAGTAGTTTCAGAATGGAGTTGCTTCTTAAGCCAAGAACAGTGTCATAATTGAGGACTAATGTTCTAAGAAAGTGCTGTGAGTTGTTGGGGTTAATCCTGTAAGGAAACCTGCAGGATTCCTTTCAGGAGGGCGCAGGGATGCATCCTGACGCAGGTGCATCCGGAACTGCAAAGGACCAATGCAATCCATATTCCTCTTAAAACGTCCTCACATAAAGATCAGAGAATCGAGTTTGCGCTGCATTCAGCTGTCAGACAGCAGCAACTTGCTGCCACTGAGGTGATTCCCTCCATAGCTGCACGACAAGACCGCTCAGCTGCACGTAATCCCACAAAATAACGGCGACGCATCTACAGAGAAGAGATCTGTGACACTAAATGTTTTGAATTGCTTTCAGTTCCCCTCACTCCTGCTCGATCGCATCGTTTGACAGCTCTTTTCAAACAAAAGCCTTTCGAGACTCATCTCTGGTCTTCATGTGAACCACGTTAGATCCAAACCTTTTGGTTCTAGACCTCCTGCTCGGCAGCTTGTTTTACGGTGAAATATTCAAATCTCCACTTGACGTCACGAGTTCGGAAATTCCCTCTCTTGGCATCGGGCCCGCTGTTTTCCGCAGCTCAACGATGTCCGAGGACGCTCCTGTGCTGTTTGTGATTGTGCAAGCCGACACCGTTTCTGGGTTTCTTCGCCGTCTCCTCGCCTTAATTAGGAAAACGGCTTTCTGTTGAGGTGTAGCGTTTAAATTTTAATTTAAAGCCAAGTGGAAAGTGTCTGAGTCATCCATTACTGCTGTGCTACGATTACTGTTTTACATTTTCCAATTATTTATAATTAGCTTGTATTTTGCGGTTCAGTGGAGCTAATGTGAATCAGCGGAGTCCTTGTGACGGCCGCAGAAAGACGCCGACGGACTGAACAGAGCTAGTGGTACGTGAAGGTAACTCTAGCAGGATGTTGGGTTTTGCCCATTGTCCCGGTTGACCTTTAGTTTGTCAAGTAAGACAGCATTTAGTTTTGGTGACAGAGCAGAAATACAAGTAAGTGCCGTTTTCTAACCCTTTCTGACAGCAAGCCCAGTCCCACAGGTTAGCAAGCAGTCGTAGCAGAAACTCCCAACAGAGGCTTGGTTATAGGCTAAGAGCTTGTCACCTTTCCTCACTGTCTCTCTTTCTTTCTCTGTCATTTCCTTTCCTCTTTCGAAGGAGCACTTTGTTAGGCCAAAGGTGGAAAAACACTGCAGGTTTCGCTGGGATCCGAGCCATCCCATGCAAATATCTTGCCGGGACGTCCGCTTTATTTCCGGTGTGGGAAATTTGCTTCGGATGGCGCGAAGGCGCCGGGTTGCCGCTGCCTGATCGCTGAACGAATCACGCAGTGTTCATTCACCGCTCTACTAACTCATCCATGTTGACTTCCATTTCTTTTGTTTTCTTTACTACTAACCCAATTTCTAACCAACTAATGTACTAACTGACATCCTAATTCTTCATCGTTGCGTTTGTTTTTTTGTTTTTTTTTGTTTGTTTTGTTTTCTGTCCATCCTTATTAACAACCTTTTTTGTTCACTATTCTGTTGATTTCCTTTCTTCCCCTTTTTCTGGAAAGCAATCAGGCATTGGACACGCTATGGTAAACAAACTACATTGTCTGGTAGATATCATTCTTATTGTCTTTTTTTTGGGTTTGCCGTGTGTCCCCCTCCCCCCTCTCTTCTTTTATTCGTTCTCTTTGAGTTCCATCCTAGACACTCTTATCAAAAAATGAGGAGATGGGTTTGTATTACCAGGCAATTCTTTCTTCGCTTCTTCTCAATTTCCTCCCTGACCTGCCAACAACCTCCTTCTTTACCTCACAATCCCCCATCCTGTTCTTTTCACTTTGGCTTTTACTCCCCCCCCCCCCCCCCCTTTGTTTCTTCCACATTACTACAGATTTCCGACAAGTTAAATAAAGGAAAAAAAAAAAAAGAAAAGAAAAAGACATTACTTCTTTGCCTTTAACGGGGCAACGTAGTTTTTTTTTTTTTTTTATGTTAATTTTTTCACACAAGAAAAGTCCCCATTTTTTGTGAGGACTGTCGTCAAGAACTGACAGAAGCTTACCACAATCTCCAAGTTGGTTACCTCGACACCGAGCCCTAAAAGAGACTCCGGCATTAAGAAAAAAAAAAAAAAAAAAAAAAAAAAGAAAAAAAAAAAGGCATCCCTTAACCTCAATTGCGGGAGCTCTGACAGTTGTTTCCAACTCACTATGGCGCATGGCATGCCCACACCTCATCAATCGACCTGTCATCTGCCAAACTCATAGCTCCTCAGCCCCACCACCCAGAATAACCACTAACACTCTAATCCATTCACTCACCCTTCGCCTCTCACTGTACCACTCACTCTGCCCTCCCTATCTGTAGTTTTTTTGTAGCATGCTGGTGAAAAGGTGTTTGTGTGTTTTGATAACCCCCGGGCCCATACGCGCAACATTTCGAAGAGCCGGCACGCCGATCTTGGATTACCGGTCTGATCTGGTGACACTTGACAGCAGAAATACTAGAGATGCGCCGATCAAGGCTTCTACCGGCCGACACCGACGCGTCCCATTTTTTTTTTTACTTTATTCTTTTTTTTGACGAAATTTATTTTCGAAATGTAAAAGGATAAATAGAATACATGGAGTCGCTATACATTCAACAGAAAATGAGAGAAAAAAAAAAAAGAAATCTCTTGAATTATTTCTTCCAAAATCTAAATTCTCAGATTTTGTGTGTTGGGGAGGAAGTTTCTTATATATATATATATATATATATATTTTCTTCTCACAGATCATTAAATAAAATTTCAACATTGGTTCCGATTCATCGGTGTAGAAAAGAGCTTCAAGTAACTTTTGGGATATGACATGTGAACCAATGTTGACCAGTTTAAAATACTTACTGGTTTACCGTGTAATCATTAAATCACCAGTTGTGTTTAACAATCAGAATTCACGTGTATTGAAATGTCAGGATATTTATAAATGATCTACAAAGCTTTGTTGGATATCCTGGGTGAACAAACGTCGTCATGACGATCAATTGTTGAGATGTTTGAAGCGGGTTTGAATCCTGATATATCCCGGGTTTTTGAACATCTCAAGAAGTGTTGCTCAATTCATTGTTTGAAAATAGAGAATGGTGTAACTTTTGTTTCTTTTCAGTAGATTCAGTAGTTTTAAATAAAATAGAAAATTATAAAATTATTGCAATTCATGCATCAGTGGTCATTAATACTCTACTTTTTCCAAATTAAACAGACTTGCGACATTTACTTCTGCTTCAGAGCACTTTAACAAAGCTGAATTCAATAGCCTGAACTCCAGATTAAAACACAATTAGCATAACTCTTTTTGTAATTAAAATGTTAAAAAAGTTTGTTTAACTGTTAGTAACTGGAGCAAAAATGAAAGCTTTATGAATATATTTCAAATATTAATCAATGTAAAACAATTATTCCTTTTTATAAGAAATTGAATTTGATGTTTCGAGCAACTGAATGAGAAATAGAGCCTGGAAACTCATTAAGACATTCACGACGATAAAATCAGGTTCTGTACTTTCCCACAATTTACGACTGCGTAGACGCCTTAACGTTTATGTAAAATCAACTCAAAGCATCCGCAAAATAGGTTGACGGTTGATGAGGTTAGAAATCGAAACGGGTTGCAGTTATTAGTTTGGATACATTTTACAAAAAGGATCAAGAAACATGCAATTCTTTTCAGTATGAGACCTGGCTAATTGTGCCAATTGATTGACGCATCTCTAGCAAAACAAAAAAAAACAAACAAAAAAAAACAAAGCAAAACATGACACTCGATCTAAACCTGATCGGAGATCAGCCTCTGCTGCTCTGCGACTTTGCTCGTGTATGGATTCCGGTCTTGCATGAGCCTCTGTACCACGTGTGCATGTTCCAGGTCTGTATGCCAACCATCAAATCCACGCTCCATCTCCAGTCAAAGTGTGCTTAATTTGCTTTTCTAAGAGTTTTGCCTTTGGTTTTGCACATTGGTGTGGTGTTTAAAGAAAAACAAAAGCCTCCCTTTGTTTTGCATGTGCGTGGATTTACAGATGTCGATGTCCAGAGGAGTGTGCGAGACAGTTTGGACGAGTGGAGGAGTGTGCTGCCGTGCGTGCGCGCGTGTGTGTGTGTGTGTGTGTGTGTCTGCAGTAAGAGATAAATCCCGAAACCTAAGACAAGTGGAATCAATTTGTCCTTGGTTTGAACATTGTACTAACCCTCTCCCAACCTGAAGGTTCCGAATCAAACCTAAGATCCATACTCTTACCCCCATCAAAGATAAAGAAAATATGCCTGTGCCATATTTTCTTTACCTGTCCTGTGAATCCTTTGGCAACAAAAAAATTCCATTAACCCCAAAAAAAAAAAAAAAAAAAAAAAAATCTTAACCATTCTCTGGTCCAAAACAAGAAAAAGCTTCAAGGTACCAAAAGAAAAAAAAAAAAAAAAAAAAAACAAAAAAAAAAAAACAAAGTTCATAAACCTGAGTTGAAATGCAGACCAAGGAAGGAAATGTGCTTTGTACACAACACAGGAGCGAATTCCAGAGTGTAATGGCTCGGCTTTGGCTATGTGTTACGCCCCGACAGGTGACAATCTCCGTGGACGGCATCCTCACCACCACCGGCTACACTCAGGAGGACTACACCATGCTGGGCTCCGACGACTTCTTCTACGTGGGCGGGAGCCCCAGCACGGCGGACCTGCCCGGATCTCCAGTTAGCAACAATTTCATGGGCTGCCTCAAAGAGGTAAAGACACGTCACATGTCACAAAGGCAGCGGTTTTGGAGCCGTGCTGCCACGTAAGCAGCCGTTAGCGCTCTGTTGAGCAGAAAAGCCGTCTTTGAAATGCACAAAGAAAACGGCCGTCGAAACCCCGGAGACGAGGGGGCGAGGGGTGGGGGGGGTAGGACAAAATTGAATTATCAATTAAAGGTGCTGAGTTGGCAGAGGAGGAATCAAGACTTTCAATATCCCTTCACTTAATCTAATTCATAACACTTACTGCAGTTGGTGAGCAAGAAAATACCCCAAAATTGCTTCTGTCACAGGCAATTTGCAGGATTGGCTTGAGTGTGTGGCTAAAACGCCTCCCGATGGGCGGCGTTTTCAAAGAGACATTTGCTTCTGATGAAACAAGGCGAAACTGGACCACTTATTCTGCACGTGTTGGCTCACCGGTTGTGAGGAAGCATGTACTAGATGCTGGTGTGTCAAACATTTTCCGACCTTGCTAACTCTGAACCAGTCCTCCACAATTTGAAGAACTGCGTCGTCTTTTACGTTGGTTTAAACTTCTCAGTGCCTTGTTACTTGATGGATTTTATTTGGTCCCGTAGAAACACGGGACACCGCGGCATTCAGGGTGCCGTTTCTATATTTACACGGTCAAAGATGATAAAGCAATTTCAGTTTGTTGTAAGAGGAAATAACGCGGGGGTTCATTTTCCATAGTCACATTCATACAAATGGCAAATTTAGTGAGCGAGCAAAATATTTAGTCTGAAGCTAAACATTTAGCTCAAAGCGTAAAACTAAAATAAACCTGGGTCTTGCTAACCTCTTTTCTTAAACTCGTGCTGGCAGGGTTCAGGATTTGCTTCTTTATCCTTGTGGGTTTTTTTTTTTGTTGTTTTGTTTTTTTCCCCTCCGTTTTAGCTTAAAACAGAGGATGAGCCATTTTATTTTAAATACAGTACAGCTCTCTACCAGCCTGACCCACATGAGTTTAAATATTTAGTTTGACTTGTAGGAATACCATGGAATAAATGTAACTTTGAGAATTGTACCTCCTAGTTTTTCCCCTCTTACGACAAGCTTTTAGATGACAGAAAATGTTACGTAACGTCATGATGCTGTCAGTGTGAACCTATTTCTCCGAGGAATCGCTGCCACACAGCACGGAACCATATGAAGTCAATAACTGTACGTCCACATTTTAGCACAATCGTTTCCCCTGAAGCTGACAGAACAGAACGGATCAATCTGACCAGTTAGAGCAGGGAACGTTATTTTGTGCTTCAAGTCCATAGTGCAATTTATTTAGGTTTTGTGTATAAAGATATCAAAGTGTTGTTTTTTCAAAGCTGGTAAATCTATTAATGTTCTGACTAGCTGAGTGAGCTACCACCCAAAAACAGGATGATACACACCTGCTGCACAAAGAACAATACACTCACACACAGCTGCTGCAGCTGCCAGCTTTGGTACGGTTCATAAAAAGTCACCTTGTCCACAGTGATGTGAACTTCTTCATACTGCCCGTGAGTCTCACACAGTTGTCTCATCGGTCATTAACCTCCAGGTGCTACGACCTCTGCGAGGGTCTCGGAGAAATTACGTATTTACAGTCCTTTCTTGCACTGACTGCCATTTAAGGTTGCCGGTCCGAACCAGGCTGTCGGAGCCACTTTAAGCATTTAGCATGCCGAGGCGAGACGCTTTCCCTCGGCGCAGGCCGGAGGTTTCGTCAGACGTTTTTGTTGTCCACCACTTTGACACATGCTGTCAAAACAATTCCGTCGTGACCTATTTCTAAATGTTATTTTCTGAAATTATAATAGTGACATATTTATTTCATGTTGGTTCAGCTTAATAAGCAACAAGCCGAGCAGAGAATGCACATTATGTCATCAGACAGATGCGTGTACCTTTATTCTGATTGACAAAAACCGGTGACTGTGGCCTTGGCGACTACATATAAAACCAGGAAATGAAATGATGGCACTCGGATTATAGACATGGATTGTCTGAAAGTCTTAATGTTGATCTGGAGGCTGAATTCAGGCTGTGGTTTGTCTTGGTCTGTCACATAAAATCTAAATAAAATTCATTACAGTATGTGGTCAGAACATGCTAATGGCAGCAAAGTTTAAAGGGGTATGAAAAACTTTGGTGTTTTAACCGCTTGCGTCATGGTAAATATTGATAAAGAAACACAGCAAAGAGCATTCATTTCTTCCTCCCGATCAATAATACTTCGTAGAGTTCTCATCCTTGAAAAACGTGTCTTCCCTTCCTTTTTTTGCATCCTGGAAGGACTAGTCGGCATCCAGTGGCTAAAATATGCGACGTGTTGTTCGGATAAGCTTCCAACAGACTCAGCTGTATAAACTCCACAAGTTTGGGCTAATTGCTCGCCTTAGAACAATCCCACGGCGTTTTAATTTGCTCCAAATGATTAATGGAAGTTCTGTGGAGGAGTCATGTGGTCCAGTGTTCTGCTTACTGATGCACAGTGAGTTCACGTCCACGCTTTCTCGCCGATATTCCAGCACGGCTTCTGTCTATTCATGATTCGCCATGCTAATTGTTTCATGTGCGCATGGGGTGCACTCACTCCAAAACACAAATATCGGGGCCAAGCAGTAAAAGAAACATTCATTTTCAAGGATTCACCTGCGATTCATAAGAGATTTCCATCAAAAAAAAAAAAAAGTTCACAGAACATCTGGTTTAATAAAAATCATTAGCGCAGATCTCATTTAACTTTAACAATTTCTTTAAAATTGCCTCCAGCTGGATAGATTGATTATTCCCCCCCCCCTCCCCCCGGTCACACGTGTGCAGCGCTCTTCAATGAGCCGCTTGGTTCTTCCATAATTTAAATCACGCACTTCGGCAGCCAGTTGTCTGTTTACATATCCAGATGTTAGCGGTAATTTGGAGTCTGGCCTCCAGCAAAACCGAGAGATGTGCTGCAGATATTCAATATTCGCTCTCCTCCGAGCTGCGCTCTGGCTCCCGTCGCTTCCTGGGGGAAATATCTGGCTCTTTAGCAGCTCGGTGTTTAGCTGTGTTCATTAGGCGCTCGCTAACTTTCCCCTGGCTCTGCGCGGGCATTTTGTTCCCTTTTGTGCTCTTCCAACATCATGCGAGGAAGCGTGACTCAGCGTGAGTTGGCCCTTGACTTTGCGGACGTGAATCAGAGGACTCCGGAGTCGTGGTGGTGCTGCTCGATCGCTGGGCTGTTCATCATGTGTTGTTGCATTAGAGTGACACGATGCTGTCTGCTCCCTAGATCACGCCGCATCATGTTTTACTCTAGGTGTTGTTTCGTCTTCTTTGATTCTCTGCACACGTCATCCATTTGCATGATGGCTTTTTTGCTCCTCGAAATGATTCGTTCCCTCCCGCCCTCCTTGTTTTTCTTTTTTTTTCTTCTTCCAATTCAGTTTGCCGTTAAAATGACTAAATGTTCTGTCCTCCTTTAATCAGAACAGCGAGTCGGAATTTCTCTCAGGCGGTGTACATAATCTCTAAAGTGTTTTGCACCTCTTGAACTTTTTTTCCCCGCATTTTGTCATATTGCAATCGCAAACTTCAGCGTCTTCCATCGTGAACATGCATTTGCATTCAAATCCCTTTTGGAACCGTCTTTCCCTGTGATTGCAGCTGCTGTGTGTTGAGGGTCCACTTGTACCGGTTGTGCGCCGCAGTTCTTCTGAATAGATCGAGCTCAGTCTGAGTGAACGCAGACTCCACCGCCACGTCTGTCGCAGTGACAAATATTTACTGGACGATAAATTGTCCCTGACGGTATTGCGATCAACGGTAACGCGGTTGCTTAGAGACAACGTCCAAGCAGTAGAACGGTGAAGTGACGGAAGGACACGTTCCCAAAGGCTAATCAACTTCAAATTTTAATGAACGATTTGAGACTGAAGAAATTTTAAATATCCAAAATAAACTGAAAAAAACCCCAAATACAATTAATTATTAACTTTTTGTAAACAAAATTGCCCTTCCAAAAAAAAAAAAAAAAAAAAAAAAAAAAGGAAAATGATCGAACTCATTTTCATTTATGATTAACTGGTTTATTGTTTATTGTGACAGGCCTTCTTGTCACAGATTCTCAATTGTATTCAGAAGCGAACTTTAACTAGATCATTCTAAATCTTGATGCTATTTGTTGACTAACGCTCGCTAACGGCAACCTGGAGTCCTTCACACTGCTACGTAGGAGGATTTGAGCGGATTGGGGAGAGGAATGCGCACTTTAATCTCAGAATTCTGAGAACAAGTCAGAATTCAGCGATTGGTCAGAAATCCGAGAAAAACAATATTTCAGTGGTTCTAATCCTCTTCCACACTGAGATGAAACGGCGCAGATGAACTTTCTACGTAATAATGACATCGAAAGAAAAACGGAAGTTTTAGGCTTTGATTTTTAGTATGAGTTATTGCCCCTTTTTCTGGACTGAAGTTCTTGTTTTATGTTGGTAATCTGTCATTTCTATTATCCTTGTTTTCACGGAGTTTTTGGCCAAAGAGTTTCTCTCATAGTTGCATTTTGTTGTTTTGTCATGTCATTCAGTAACTTTCCCTCAGCTCTTCAGTGCTCTGTTTTCCTCACAGGTTCATCCTGTTCATTGGTCTCACCTGTTTTGCACCCAGTAATCACCAAACCAGCTTCCCTTCACGTATTTCCTTCTGCATTTCTCCTCTTAATGACTTCTGGCTCCTCCGTTTCCTGTTGGACTCATTACCTTGGTTGCTGTTTCGTTATTATTATGACTTTTCGTCAATCAAATATCCGATTCATTTGGGTGATTGACTTGCACAGCTTGTGACGCAGTTGTTAGCTGTTTGCAAATGAAGCTTTATAAAGCCTGTGAATCATGCTGGACATTGAACCCATATGCACATCCAGACCTCAAACACGTTTCAACTTGAGTGGCCAAACGTGGCTGCAAGAAATGTTGTATTTGAAAAAAAAAAACATGGCACCAAAACCTCACAGGTCTTCAAAGTGAAAAAGCCCAGCAAGGTTTATTTCATGCTCACGAAAGCAAATCAGTTGGATTTTTTTATAAGACACGTATTTGAATTGTATGGTGAGCATACGAAAAGTATGGCGGTAAATGAGGGGAAGGGAACGTGCAAAAACACCTCGATGCAAAAACACACTTTTGAACTGTGGAAACCCATCTTGTTCATCGCCATCGGCATAAACAATTGCTCGCACAGGTGTGTAGCTCCTGAACATGCTAACCATTCACCCAGATGCGGGGCAGAGTTGGGGCGTCGTCTCAGGAGATCTCTACAGCTGGCGCTAGCTGTTTCAGTGCACTATGGCATTTGTAGTTTGATTGGTCTGGTAGGCCATTAATAATAGATGTGTGAAATTATCTTGTGGGTCGGATACAATTGCACTGGGAGCAAATGTGCTCTGCTTGCCTTGAGCTGCCACATTTCTCCATTAGCAGCAGAACCCCGATGGCCTTGCGTGTGGTCTGTCGCCCACGTTTAAATGGTTTGCGCTTGGATTCCCTGTTGTGGAACACCTCACTTCACTTTTGCGGAAGATGCTCTTGAGTCTCCGTATCAATTGGCCATTACTAATTAGGAGCAGTAGAGTAAAACATGTACTGGAGATGATTTTCTTTCTTTCACCTTCACAACTAAGTTCTACTTTACAACATCCCCCATAAAAAAAAAAAAAAGAAAAAAGAAGCATAATGTATTAACGTTCAGTAGCACGAACACTTTTGCAAAGGCACTGTAACTTAATCATTCTTCCTGACAAGATCTGACTCTTACAACAAAGGTTTTGTCACTACCATTACAACTCTTTCAAGTGTTTGGCCTTCTTTCACCAATGAGCCACTCAAGGAGGAGGTGCACAGTATCCGCACATTGCAGACAGGACTGTCCTACTATTGCCACATCCTTCAACCTTGTGCTTTTCATTGTGGGTCCTTCTGAAAAGGACTTGGAACAGCCTTGAACAGAGGCAGGAAGAGGAAGAGCCACACGAGTGAGAGGCAAGCAATGTGACGGAAGTCGCTTATCGGCAAAAATAAGATGGCGGATGACTGGGAAAGACAGGTGCGTGTGCCAGATAGACGAGAGTAAAACATGATTTCCAAAGTGGATGAAATGCTCCTGAGGAACATTGTTGTGGGTTTAGTCACGCAAAATGTTGCAGGTTGTTCTAAACAAAGTGCTAACACTTTCAGTACTCTCCTCATGGAGGGGATGCAAAGAGGAAAAGATAAGTCTGAAGTCCAGACCTTCACTAAACATCATTACCAAAGGGTCTACGGATGGGGATGAAGGGGCGCTACTTTCCCGAAGTGGACCGGACATCGACATGCTGCTGTGAGGTGGCATTGAGTCAAGGTGACTCGGTGCAGTCGAGGCCTAATTGTGACAGAATAGCACAAGGAGTTTTGGCTGATACCCGCATGGGTTGGAGGCGGGGTGTGCCTGCCGGAACCTGCGTGGTTATTGGGGTCGTGGGTGACTGGTTTGGGTTCTCCCAGACTTCTCCCACCTGGGAGCTCTGGGAGGTCTGTAGCCTTGACCGGCGCTGCGTTGGTGTGGGCGCAAGTGGAACAAACAAAAGAAAATCGTTGCCTTCCATTCTGAGCCCTATTTATAGCTGGAACATGAGGATTTGTTTGGTCGTGCTCTGCCTGCGGCCGCAGCGGAGCCCCGGTGTTCTTATAGAGATCCAGAAATTACCGTCACTGCCACTTGCAATGAAATCCTTTTGCCGACACTAAATCAAAAATAATCAGTGGGCTGCTTGTCTGGTACCTAGAAGTGTTTTGAGTGTCATGGGAGCTCGTTTCCATCTTTCTGGTTAGAGCAAAGTATGAAATTCTGTGTTATTAAATTTCAACAATCCACCCGGAGAGCTTTCGTTGTTAGCACACTCACACAAATAAAGAAAAGGTTCGGGGGAGAGACTGTGATCATCAATTCATGTAGTGATTTCAGACCAGGGAGTGTTTTATTTTGACTTTTCCTCTGCTTCAGGGTACGCCACGAGGCCTTTGGACCAAAATACACAAGAGACATAACAATTAGCTCAGGAAATGGAGGGCTTCTTGAGCTTGTGGTAATTTAGGGACGTAGCAGCTTAACGCAGCAGAAACGTTACAGCGGCAAAGAACATTGCATATTATCATCAAGGAAGGCAGAAATGAAATGCTGTTCGTAGTAACACTAATATATGGGAGACTCATGACATAGAAAGGTTTTTCAAGCCAAACATCAACTTCCTGTTTCCATACGATTTGGCTTTAGCGTTGTAGCTTCTTTAGCAGCTGCAGAAAGTTAGAAAGCTAACACTTAAAACCACGTAATTGTGAATAATTAAAACAAAACACATGTTTTTGTTATATTTAATAAGTAAATTGTCAGTGGAAATAATTACCCAGATAACTGAAGCTGAAGTGTCTACACTCCGCTCAGCCATGTGCATGTGTAGTTGTGGTAATGTGGAAAGAATAAAAGTCAGTCTGAACGTTTTTTTTGTTGGTTTTTAACACAATTTTCACCTCATTTGTGAAAGAAAATAAAACAACAAACAGAACAAGGCAAATCACTTGGGCATCTGGGTATTATTCCCAGAAAGAAGCAAAAAAACCCAAACAAACAAAAAAAAGTAGAACTCTGTAATCCTGCCAGCGACAGAAGGGTGAAAGTCTATCATGAAGTGATTTGTTTAGAACAAAAGTCATTTTTTAGGTAATTTACAAAGACGACAAGTTGAATTTGCTTCCAATCACGGCATCCTCTCTTGGGGTTGGTTAATCTAATTCAGTATGAATAAATAAGCAGCTGCTGTTTGGAATGCCGAGCGCCACGTCTTGAAAACACTGGCTCTTCTCTTGTAGATGTAGGAGGAAGTCGAAATATCGCGCGTTAAGTATTTTTAGAGATGATTTTTTTTTGTAACTGACGGGGTAAACAATTTTGTTATTTTCTTTTTTTTCTTATTTTTTTTTTTTTTTTTTTTTTTAACTCAAAAGAAATGAAAAGCCAAGTTGCAGCTGAGATTCTGAAGGATGTTGGAAGTTAGGGGGTGGGAGGATCTGCGCCGTGGAGGGTAAAGGGTTTTGTTTTGAGCCGCAGAGCAGCAGCCTCAGCAGCATTCTCAGTGAGTTCATGGACAAGTTAATGTGACAGATTGAAAGGGACGCTTTGCGTGTGTGTGTGTGTGTGTGTGTGCGTGTGCGTGTGTGTGTGTGGATTTGTGGTTGGGAGGGAGGGGTGGGGGGCGGCGCCCTGCGCGTCGTCGTGAGCAGTGCATCATGTGGCAACGGTGAAGCTGCCTGCTTAGACGAGCTTAGCCCCATTCTCTTTCTTTTCTCAAATTAAAGGCTCGTTTCACACAAATCACACACAAAACAAAATATCCTCACACTGTCACAGCCCTTACCCTTTATTCACTTTGCCACGTTTGACTTTGATTTATTTTAATGGGATTCTTTGTGATATTCCAATGCAGTTTTAGCTGGGAATTTGAAAGGAAAATGATTCACGATTTTTAAAAATTTATTTATTTATTTTTTTGTTTTACCAAACCAATATAAACCTAAGATATGTAAGTGAATATTTTTTATAGCCACATTCCACTGCAATCAGAACCAGATGTCAGTTTGAGTATTTTCCTGTAGCTGCACATGGACAACAATGGATATTTTGTCCATTGCTATTTTTAAGATAATCAGTCTGTTTTATTGGGGCTGTACTACAGAAGAATTGGATTTAGGTCTGGACTTTGGCAGGGCCATATTAATATACATATTCTTTGACGTATTGTTGCTTTTTAAGCTTAAGTCTGTTAGACGACGTTTGTTGTCTTGTCAATGGATTCAAGACACTGCATTCTATATTTGAAGGGGCAGCATCATGTGCAATTGACGTTTTTGAGCTTTGCGTCATTTTATTATGTCATTCCCTCGTCAGATACATAACTGCCCTGTTGCCTTCATTCTTACATGGATGTTTGAGGAAATCCTTGAATCTCCCATGGCAACCATTCAGCTGTGGGAAAACACCCGGGTGGACCTAAACCCGCCTTCGAGACGCGCGGGGAAAACCCTGAGCTGCAGTTTCCAAGCTCCCACCTCACAGAGCAGCCCAACTCACCCCACTCAGCTCCTTCAGACTAGCCAGCAGCAATTAGCAAACATCTAGAAGAAATGTGCATCAGCTAAGCTGATTTTACAAGCTGTTTCTTTGCAGAATGTTGGTAAAGACAGATACAGGTTAAAAGGTTGATAAAGAGGCCATGTTATGATGACTTCCTGAAGGCGGAGTTTCAGAAATAGCAGGAGTTTTTAAAAGGAAAGAAGCCCAATTTCAAATCCATGTTAAACGAGGATGTCAAATTTCTTTTCAGTCATATTTGACAATCATATAACAATTGAAGGTAACATAGTTATATAATTTTGCCATAAACTGGCACCATGTGCCTGGAAAACTCATATTATTGCCCCTTTAAGTAGCTCAGAATCAAAAATCTGAAATTTTAGCCGTGTTGCATTTATTTTCTTGTTGCTTGCAGGCGACTAAAGACATTTGCTTCCCATGTATCTCATCCGTGCATCTGAACGATCCGTCTCCTCTGCAGCGCCTCTCCTTCTCGTCTCTTCTGTTTACCTCAGTGCGGTTGCCCAGCCCTTTCATTAACACCGGGGTTAAATCAGCAACAGACAGCAGCTGCAGCCGCGGCCAAAAGGGACACGATCACTGATCTGAAGCAGATTAGGTTGTGTGATTGCGTACTACGAGTCCTGTGCGCCTCCTTGGCGCTCCAACCCACCTGCCCTTTTCCCTTCTCTCACCTCTCTCCTCGCAGCCTCACCAAGGCTGGATCGATGAGCCGTCCTGGAAGCAGAGATGCTACATCTTGGCTTTATGGAGTTGTTTCAGGCCTCCTGTGTGTGGCATTACGAATGAGGCCCATAAGGCTGTTGATAAGCTAACCCTAAGATGGAGGGTTGTATATATATATATATATATATATATATATATATGTATATATGGCGCAGTACTCTTTGGTTCTTTTATGACATCCTTTCGATTGCGTTATCGATCGGCCGGCAACAGGCCGGATGTAATCGTAATCCCAGCGCAGGAATGGGATACTTGATTAGTACATATCACAACAACATGGCCGTATCTTTGTTTGCAAAGATTTTTCAATTTTTTTTTTTTTTTTTTCACAGCAAACCTGCAGGCTGCAAAGCCTGCTGTGAGGTTTTACTCTTCATAAATATTAGTTCCGTGTTTATTAGATTTTGCCAGATGTGTCTCGGAGCCAAAGACGGAGGGTCTCTGAGCAACTTTACACCTAAGACATGTACGGTGACCAGCACAGACCTGTGAGTAAAATGTTCTTCGTAGCAAATGAGAAACATTAAAGCGCCTCTCCTGCTCTTTTCATGTAATATTCATGTTGTTCTCCCACCCAAGAGAGGTCTGAAAAAGTGTGCTGGATGTCGAATACAAGGTGTTAAAGCACACCGAAGAGAGAGAAAGGGAGACGAGTAGCCGGGGTTCAGATTTCACCTGCAGAGCTCCGGCAGCATTTTTGTGTGAAATCCCCGTTTATGATTTGGCACTATGATCTCATCTGAGTGGTTGCTTGGTTAATTGCTACTTATAAAGCGATGCCTTGGCTTTCTCCGAGTGAGCGGTTAGCTGAAAGCGGGAGCAAATGAGCGCAGCGAGCAGAAACAAATCATATTAGCTCGCACAAAAGCCGAACAGTCGTAAAGGTTAGGTTTTCAAATTTGCAGCATGTGCAGCCGACAGGATCAAGAGAATTTTATCAGCTTGTGTTTTCATAAAACATTCGTTTGTTTTTTTTTTTGTTTTGTTTTTTTTATTGACCTGTTATAGAAATGCCAGTTAATTAATCTTTAGTAATATTACACAATTGAAGCTCGTCTGGCCAAACAAACGCTTCGCCAGACGAAACGTAAACATGTTTTCTCAAGTACACAATGTAATGTTTTTCTCCTCCGTTCTGCTGTCACCGCAGGCGTCAGCAGGATTTGTGTTGCGCAGCACTCCGTTTCAAAAAATATGGCGAGAAATGCTGTGATTACATCAACCATGTTTCAAAATGAGCTTTTCAAGACGCTCGATTACAGGCACGTTTCAATGAACTGGAAAGTCTCCAAAATCACCGCACCACCTTTCATTTGAGTCCTCCCTAAAGCTTGCTAACGCTGCTAACGCTGATGCGGCTCCCAACGCTGATGCGGCTCCCAACTAATTGAGCCGTCATTTCCATTATAGCTCTAAAGATGGAGTGTAATGTTTGGGTCAGTGCTAGACCCTTCGAGTTATATTCATTGTGAGTTTAGCTGTCAGTGAATCTCAGTTTAGGGGTTAGGGTTAGGGCTGGTTGTTTGGTTTGAGATCAGGAAAACTCAAAGGCCAAACGAAAGTGGAATATCATATCATGGCTTATGTTTAAACGCTTCAAACAACATCAAAACAAAAAGAAAGAAAAAAATAAAATAAAAAAACAACTTGAGTGCTATTTTTCTTTGCCAGTTAGTCCAGTCCTTCATTGATCCTGTTGCAGCTCCGCTTGGCGTTCATTAGTTGGAATAAACTAAATCTGCTTGAAACTAGGAAGCCGGGCTGTGAAGGATCTCAGAAATTAGGCAGACATTCTTATACTTTGCATAATTCCCCCCTCTGAAGATATGCATTTAAATTTGAAACTGGGTGACGGTGAAATATGAATGACTTCTTATCGAAACGTATGAATGCATCGAGACAAAACACATGCTTGGCTTTGAAGCGATTATGTAGGCGGTAAATGTCAGAGGAAGGAAATCATGTTTTTCACCGTGGCATTGCATTTCACATACATACAAGCTATTACCTTAGCGGGCGGTACCGTTAAGAAACTGCATTTTCCTTCGCATTATATCCATTGTGCACTTTTGACGAGTGCCAAGTTTGCTCCTCAGCCGTTGAGCACGACTTCCCCATTGTTTGTTGGCGCGATTTTAGGTGTTTGCGCTTTTTAATACTTTTCTAACGTTCCATCAAGATAAGTCAGCGGTTGTTTGGTCGGCTTGAAATTATTGCTGGCAGCGTAGATAGCATGCTGAGGTAAATTACCGAGATAAAGACGTTGCCATGGAGCCAGTCAAAAACAAATGCACGCCCTTGATTTGCCCATATACACTCTTGTAGCTGTAAATAACAAACATTGTGTTTTAATAAGGAACATAAGCAGGATGAAGTCAGCAGCGATATATAGTTTGTTTTTACGTTTGTGCTTTGCTACGGGTTCTAATTTTTAGCATCTACGTTTTGTTCTGTTTTGTGACATCGCATAGTGTAATAACGCTGCAACGTGGAATTAATGTCACAAAATCAGGCTTCAAAATGTGGTAAAGCATAATTAAAGACCCATTATGTAATAATCGAGGCAAAATTTAATAGAATCCTAGAACACATTTCCCATGTTTTCTGTTGTATATGGAAAAGTGTACAAAATGAGGTGACTATTTTTTTTGCAATCTCTTTTTTAGAGATGATGTAACAATGTGCCGCATTAGCACCTCATCAGAACTCAATTACGCAAACAGTTAAACGTAGATTGAATTAATAAATAAACAAAAGCAGAGAAACAGATGGATTTTTTTTTTAGCTCAGCAGGATAACTTGTCGCAAAAGGATTGAGAAACGGATCTACTTATACACCAGTAAACATTAGCGGTCCCTGAGTACTTGCTATCCTCTAATCCCTTCATTCTCATGCTCTACCCAGCTCCTCACAGAGTCTTAATGCTGTATTCACTCCAATTAGACAACAGCTGATGACCACCATTAGGTAAAATGAAAAACCTTATCTCAACAGAGAGGCACCTGGAAATGGCAGGCAGTAAGCCTTCTGCCCTTCGTTTTGGTTTGATGAAAGTGGAAGGATAGGAACTAGAAGCAAAGGTGGATTGGACAGTAAGATGGCATGTCCACAACTGAACCTATTGTAGGAGGATTCAGACGTCAAAACCATACATTTAGTCAAACCTGTGAAAGGGCGATCAATGCCCGAGTTGAAGTCCATTGGATATAGTGAACACGATACAGGGAAAGTTGGTGGTGGTCTCTTCAGAGACGAGCAGGACCAGCCAAACCACTGCAGTTAAATCTTCAATCCGCCTCCCTGTGTGAAAAGAAACCCTTTTTACATGAAACAATTACCAACTCCTTAAAAACCCCTCTAACTACCACTATACTCTGTTGTACAGTATGTTTTGGTTTTTTGTCGTTTGGGGAAAAGTTCAGGGCAGCGCACATTAGCAGTGTCACACACACGCACACACGCACACACACACGCACACACACCTATTATTTTCTACCAAACACACCAGTAGAGTCTGGTAGCGGTGTGATGCCCCAGCCTCACACCCAGAGAGCCTCTTTACGCCTGTCCTGTTCGGAAGTGTTGACACCTCCTGTGAAATTATTCAAGGCTGAACCCCAGTAAACCGTTATGTCGTTTCAGCACAACGCGTCTAATGCGTGTCAAAAGGTGCCAACTGACAAACGTTAATCGATGAGATTTCACTAAACCGAGAAGCGTTCGGAGGTGCTGCAAGAAGGGCGCCCCCAAGTCAAATTCTGCTCAAGGCCTCATGCAGCCTTGGACCGGCCCTGCATGAGTAAAATTCGCGGCCCTGAGAATTACCCAGCTCGGTCAGAAACAGCCAGTCAGTGATATAAACATACTCCGTGTCATTAGTCAAAGCAGCTTTTCCTATAGAGAAATTCGTATTCAGGGCGTCGAGGTGCTTCACTCTCGGTCGGTGTTCTGTCAGGTGATGCTGATATAAAAGTGGATTCACTGCAGACAAAGATACTGCTGTTTCAGCTGTTTCCGGCTTATGGTAGACATGGATTTATGTGATTCCCGGTTCGTATTAGAACATCCTGACCCATTTCAATCCATCTGAGGGGCACATTTCGGGCCAGCTGGGTTAAAAACTTGGAGCCAATGGAGAACTGTAGCAGGACACGGATCCACTTAACTTCCCACCTGAACTCTGCAGAAACGTTGTGGGCGTTGCTTAAAAGCCCCGGCTACGGCAGCAGTGAGCTCTACTACCATTGGCTGATTCCGACCCGATACAGAAAAAACAAAAACAAGCTGAAATGACTTGAAAATTTATTTTTTTTTGTTTGTTTGTTTGTTTGTTTTGTTGGTTTTTTTTTAAAAATTTTTAAAACACAGACATAAATGCATTGAATCACAAATTTGAGATAATTCCGCTCCAGTACAAACATGTAAAAACGACACATTTTTTTCAGCAGGAGAAAAACAACCAAAGTAATATAAATAATAGAAAAACTGCCATGTCTGACACCAGTCAAACGAGTAAAAACAAACCGTAACAGCTCTTCTTTCAAATGGTTCAGAAAGTGCAATTAGGAATTATACATATAACGTTAAATAATAACAAAGCATGATATAGCTCAGCGTACAAAGAATCAGCGTGACTAGATCCATCCCTATGGATCGGGCACGCCGTCACTGACACCCTCAATATCGGCGCCAATATGAACATCGATATTAGATCGATGCATCCCAATTAATCTCTCACTTACTTCTCCTCCTCTCTCTGTTTGGCCCCTGCCTCGTGAGTCCACTTCAGAAATAGGGGTCACCTGTGTCGATCTAATGACAAATCTTCTAGGATTACCAGTAATCCCACAGCAGTAAAATCTGTTTGCCGACAGCTGTGCTCTTCCTAACAGTGTTGTCGCTTCCTGCGCAAACTCTGCCCTACATACCAGAAAAGGCCCGACTGTTTTCTGAGCAAAAAGGAAAAAAAAAGAAAAAAAAATGAGGTGGTGGGATATTAATTTTCTGCATCAGTGGATTCCAATTTGATGCTATTTTTCTCCATTTCTTCTTTGGTGTTTTGTTGTATTTGACTTGCATGTGATGCTGATTTCTTCTGTGAATGAGTGTAGGGTCGGTGTGAATTTATTGTGAGTAAACGGCAATATTCTCCGGGAGTCATGAATTTCCCGCGGGCCTTCACTTTCAATTTGCAAGCTCTTTGATTTTTTTGGCGGTTGTTGTTGTTTGTTTTGTTTTGTTTTTTTCTTTCCTGGCCTCGCAAAGAATGACTCACCAATAATTTAGCCATCACTTCACCCGGTGAGTAGATGTTCAATCGAACAGAAACGCACTCCTGCATTTGTTTACAATCTCTTTTTTTTTTTTTTTCTCTCCATCTTGAATAAATTGAAGCTGAAATAGAAGAGCACTGAGACAAACAAATCCTCGAAGATATTAGTTTTATCGATCCGGCTGTCCTCGCATCTGCAACGTCTGATAATACCAGAGCATGATTCCATAATATCACAGTTGGCGATGGAGTTCAATTCATTTATAGACAGAGATTAAATTTTCGCTCATGACTGCGCTGAAAGATTATTAAGGGAAAACGCTCCTCGCGCCAGGTTTTCAGCTTGCCGTTCATGAGCTCGAGTCGTTTTAAGTTTCTCCTTTCTGGTTTTGTTTGTTTTTTTTTTTTTTTCATCTCTCCGCGCCTCAGGTGGTGTACAAGAACAACGACATCCGACTGGAGCTCTCTCGCCTGGCCCGCATCGTTGACCCGAAGATGAAGCTCCAAGGAGACGTGGTTTTCAAGTGCGAAAACGTTCCCACGCTCGACCCGATCAACTTCGAGACCCCCGACTCCTTCCTGGCTTTGCCCAAGTGGAACACCAAGCGCGTCGGCTCCATCTCCTTTGACTTCCGCACCTCGGAACCCAACGGGTTGATACTCTTCACCCACGGCAAGCCGCAAAACCGGCGCGACGCCAAGGGCCAGAAGAACAACAAGGTGGACTTCTTTGCGGTGGAGCTGCTGGACGGGGGGCTGTACCTTCTTCTGGACATGGGCTCCGGGACCATCAAGGTCAAGGCCACCCAGGCTAAAGTCAGTGACGGGGCCTGGCACCACGTGGACATCCAGAGGGACGGCCGCTCCGGTAAGCTGAAAACAATAAAGCAGGGCGTTGTTGTGCACTTTTCAGGATTTAGAGAGACGGTATGTAATTTTGTTCAAAAATATGTTGGCGTTTTTTTTTCTTTTACATTTTGGTAAAAACCATCATCACAGTATAATATGATGCAAATAATGTGTGAAAAGATTAAAGCCTTCCACCGTCTCCCTTGGCTACTATTGGCGTCTGAAGAAATGAACCGCTTCTGGTCAAAACCAACCAATCAGGTCCAGCAGGAGAATCTTAGGCTGTCAATCAAGCTCAGATAGGCGCTGCTCGGTGTGCTAACGGTGGAGAAACAACTTACCATTACAGGGAAATCGTTCATCCACCATTATTGTTGGCAATGCTTCTGAGCCTGAGCATTCATGGCAGGTTCTGCTGACAGGAAGAAGCTGTAGCATCGCAGAGAGCATGATTGACAGCGCTAAGCCCTTCCTCCTGGGTTTGAGTGTTTGTTTGTTTTTTTCTGATGAGCTGTGCATTTACGTTAGCTAGCATTAGGAGAAGACAGAGGAGCTCAATCTTTTTTCACAGATGATGTGTGTCATACTACACTGTCACGACATAGTGACTATTTTAAAAAGTATGGACAAAACATATTTGTTTAAATAACAGTTACGTCAGACAGCTGTCAGATGTTTTTATCAGTCAATAATGATCCATATCTAAAACATGAATATATTATTTTAATCTGAATACATGGATTTAAACATCTAACAACCAAACCCAAACAAAAACTGAAGCTTGCAGACACAAACATTTGTTATTTTGTCAAAACTTTGAACCACTGCTGCACATTAAGCAGTTACTATGAAATTACTGGAAACATTTTCCCTTGCACAGCACTCGCTGAAGTTATTATGCACTAGCTTGTTTTAGCTTCCTGGGATTCCCAACCGTAGAATGTTATAAAGCTTTAATAGAGATGGATGGCTCAAAATGATTTATTGCCAGGGTAAAGTTCTTTTTCTTCTCCAAATAGACGCCGAGCCCCTTCTATTTTCGTGTGGCTTCCTTCCATCTGTTGACCTCGAAACACAGCTAAACACACAGAAAATGTTTGAGGAAGATTGCATTGGCGAACAGGGTTTGGAACGTCTCTCGCCTTAAGCTGCAGACTCAATACAACCTCTGCATTAGTAGAGATCCTCCAGAGAACGCGGTCGTGTTAGTTGCCGCGTTATATATCAGGTTGGAGCAGCCAATTTAGCCGTGTGTCAGAGCTCGCTGCTTTGATTAATCACCGGCACAGCCCCCAAGTGCGATAGCGGAGCAGAAAGTTGGATTTCGTCGCTGGGAAAAAAGGAGGAATGAGACAGATAAATGGATAGCAGACTGAGAGATGGTTAAGAACAGGCATAATCACACTTGTGGCATGAGTGAAATGCTAATAAGGAGTCTGGGTAAATTAAATTTCATGTCCACAAAGAGCTCGGTTTCTGCCGCGCTGGAAAATGAATGTAATATTTGGGAACTCATATTTCACTGTTCTCGTGCGAGCTAATGGTAGGCTGCGAGGGGAGAGAAAAGAGATCTTTTTCTTTATCTCCTATACCATATGCTTTTGACCTCGACGGAGGCTGAAGAAGATACCTTATACAGCATAGGTTACGGGATACGAGCAGAGTCCGCCTGCTGAATAATGCATCCGTTACGATTTAAAAAAGGAAAAAAAAGTGAACTATTTCAGGTGACAGGTAAGATATAACAACTATAAGGCGAAACTCATGAAAGTAATTCAGGCCCAGACATCTGTCTTCTTAGAATATCCCTGCGCTTTCATTACTTGTCACACTGGCACGTCTGAGCCTGTGAAGCAAATTTCAACGCCGAACAAAGATGACATAAGTCGACACAAAAGGCTCTTTTCAAATTTCATTTAAAGGAAAAAAAGGTATCCGAACTAGCCTGACCCCGTGTAAGTCAATGAAACGCCTCCCTTTTTAAATCGTGATTGAGCTGAGCATACGCACACTGCTTGTGCCGTTCCACTAGCCGCACCCAAACACTTCAAGAAATCACTTGAATAGAATCTGTGACGTTTGGTAGGCCACGAGCCCGTTTACGCCACAACGCCAGGACAGTGGAACGCAAATGTTTTGGCATCTCGTTCACATGGTAACAAAGTTCTGGACGGACAAACCGACAAAGTTGAATCCAAAACACAAGGGAACGATGCCAGTCACGTCATCAATCGTGTCCGGGTCGGGTTTTCACTCGACGCGTTCTCACAGCGACAGCGGACTGGATTATTTGGCGTGTTTGAGCAAAATCCACAGATCTTCACGTATTGATGTCGGCTTTGAAGATATGCAGATTGCGCATGCGCCTCTGTACAATCAAAGGATTGCGGCTCAAAAACTGTTCAAACTTTCACCACCTCCTCCAGGCTTTCTATGCTCACTGCATGAGTTTTTTTTGTTTTTTTTTTGTGTGTGTAAATGCGGATTTTTTTTTTTTCCCCGATACACGATGGAAAAAGATTTTGTAAAGATTTGGAAAACAAGCCTCCAAGATCTCCAAAAGTAATACCTCGTGGTCCCAATCTAAAGGACTCAGGGACTGTGGAGAAGTATTAGTTATTGACGTTTTTCAGGCTGGGAAAGGGCTCTAAAGCAATTTCCTGGGATTTTGGACTCCAGTGAATCAAAATAAGATTCACAAAGGAGCCCTGAAAAGCATCATGCCGGGCCTCACTCTCGTCATCTAAGCCCAGTGTTCACGATTCAACAATAGAAGAGAGACCTGGCAAAAATTGCATCCATGAGAGCGTTTTGAAATGAGAAACTCTTCGAAAAATAAACACAAAGGCCTGCTACCCATTCAGGAAAAACAAACCCATTTTGATGTTGCCTGAGATTTTGGGGAAAATATTCCGTAGACTGACGAGACAAATGTGGGAATCGCTGGAAATTGTGCGACCAGTTATATCTGGTAATAAAATGGACGTTGACAGAAATGGAAAAAAATGAAATGAACTGGTGTATTTTTTATTTTGCCAACAATCATGCACTGACTCAAAAGACCGTGCCTGGGTAACAAAATGCGTTTCCACAAAAGAAGTTCTGTAGATCATACCGAAACAACTGCATTTTGTGTATTTTATATGGTCAGAAGAATGGAGCTGAATGTTCCTAAAATCCACACTGTGTCTCATTGGGCTTAGATGTTTTTTGTTTTTTCTTCTTGAATCCTAGAAAAGTCAAGTGAGTATCTTTTTTTTGAGTTTTTTAATAATCAAAGAATTCGAGTGGACTTCCTCCAGAAATATTTTTGCAATTTGATTGAATAGAAACTTCCAACAAACCAGCGAAACAAATGGAGGAACTGGTCGCCTGACGCAAAGAAACGGTGTGCGATTATTTATTCTTATGTTGCTTCTCTTCTTCTGTGGTTTTGGGACTCATTAGAGGTTCCCTGAAGAAAGAGTTTTCAGCGATCAAAGCAAGTCAGGGTTTCCAGAAATGGGTTAGCAGCACCATCTGTGAAGATGACGGTTCGGCGCCGTCAGAGCAAAGCCATCTAACACCTCTGTCCTAAAATTTGGGGGGGGGGACGAGGACACTACAGCAAACGATAGTCGATTTAAGACAAATTGAGCAAAAAAGGAATAATCGCTTCTCTTCCACCCAGGCATCATCTCGGTGAACAGCCGCCGCACCCCTTTCACAGCCAGCGGGGAAAACGAGATCTTGGACTTGGAAGGCGACCTTTACCTGGGAGGTTTGCCGGACAGCCGGGCGGGCTTGGTGCTTCCTACTGAGCTCTGGACCGCCATGCTCGACTACGGCTACGTGGGCTGCATCCGGGACCTGTTCATCGACGGACGCAGCAAGGACATCCGGCAGATCTCGCAGTCGCAGAACGCGACGGGCATCAAGTCATCGTGCAGCAAGATGACGGGGAAGCAGTGCGACAGCAGCCCCTGCAAGAACAGCGGCGCGTGCAAGGAGGGATGGAACCGGTTTATCTGCGACTGCACCGGAACGGGCTTCTGGGACAGCACCTGCGAGAGAGGTCAGTCGTCTCGTAACCGCTTTGTAAACGCTGTTGATTTTTTTTTTTTTTCCCATTTGTTTAGAGATTAACTTTATAAATCTGTTTATTTTCACTTGGAGGTTTATTGATTTCTCAGTTAAGGAGGCTGAAAGAGGATAAAGCAAGGGGTTTTTTTTGTTGTGTTTTTTTTTTTTTTATATGCTGCAAGCTGTTTTGTGTGCGTTAGAGGTGCATTGATCAAAGATTTGCGGCCAATTTTTCCACTTTCCCACTGAAGAACTATCATTCACGGCATTCAAAATTTGATCTAGTTTTTCTGTCGTTAATGATAATTATTTGCATTCAAATGAGAAGCGATGTCACTCTATGTGGGACAGACAGGGAGGGATTTTGCTTTATTTTTTTTTGACACAGTGGCTTCGTTTCCATTATCCACACAATTGCACAATTTGACTTTTTGAAAATGAATTTGTTTATTAGAAAAACAGCAATTTTGAAAAAAAAAAAAAAAAAAAGTCCTGTTTTTCAGTCGAATGTTTCAGTGCTTGAATTAGTTTTACTTTTCGGTTGGAATTAAATTGGTTTATTTGGCAAAACACTTTTTTTTTTTTTTTTTTTTTTTTACACCCGACTCACGATCAACCACCAGATGTCGTAAACCAAGAAGAAGACGACAACAGGAAGTAGTCGGGGGATGATGGCGCGACATGTTTTTAATGACTTATTGCGTGAACAAACGTAAACGTGCCTGAGTTTAATCGCGTTTCTTACTTAATGGAAACACCTCGAATGTGGACTTGTGGTTTCTTTTGCAAAGTTTTTGCACACATTTCTAATGGAAAGGCACCCAATGAGTACCATTTACATTTCAGCTGGTCACCTCATGTTAGTAGTGATGGGTAAATGAGGCGTCATGAAGCGTTTCGACCAAAAGCAAAACTGTGTCGGTACCGTGTCACTGAATACTGACACCTGCTGGACACTAAAAATCCCTACAGGCAACGTAGTTGACAGACTGATTTGATGACCTAGTCTATACAATAAGATTAAAGTCATTGCATTTTTTTGCATATTATATATTGCATTATGTCCTATCGGTCACATGACTCGCTGAAAGTAATACACACACCGACACGGGGTTTTGTCTATAGGCTCGACGCACGCTCCGACGCATCGGCGTCGCCAGACCCATCACTACGTAACATACACCTAAAGGTGTATGTTAGCAAACGTACACCTTTAGCGCTGCGTGGCCTGTGAAACATGCGGACATGAACGGCTGTTGGACGCCGCATGAGACGAGAGTTCTGCCAAGATCTGGAGAGCAAGCTGTGAAAACCTACATCTGCAGGAAAAGAATGACGTCATCCTTTTCCTGCAGCTCCGGGAGTCGCATGCAGATTTCACGCAGCCTTCATGGGCAGAAGCGCCGAACAAACTCGGTTCTGCGCCGTGTGCTTCCCACGAGAAGGTGATCGTCATGGGCCACAAACTGCCTCCGTCTTCACCGTAAATATCCATCCAGTGTGGCAGCGATACTCTTTTATGTGTTTGAGGCGCTACAACATAATTGAGATCAGCTTAAAATAAATCATCCTTTGTCTCCCGACTGGCTCAGACCGGCCCCCCCTTCCCGTTCCTTTAACGTGCGGTCACAAAGAGAGTTATCTACTGCCGATTAGGTGGAACTCTTCTTAAGCCTCTTCACAGAGACCCACTTCAAAAAAAAAAAAAAAAAAAATGTCTGACCTTTCCCTGTAAAGAAGTTTCTTTTTAAGTGGTGAGATTCTAGAGGGGTGAAAAAAAAGAAAAAAAAGTGCTCCATATAAAAATGCAAATTTGTGAGAGCGAACTTCTCTGTTTTAAGCGGGAGCGTATGAAGGCCTAATAATGGCAACTTTCCCCGACACGTTTTCAACCTCGCTGTTATCTGATTTCTGCTTTATCAGTCCACCGATAAGGCGGATTAATAGTACCTCCCCGAGGGGGCACAAATTGTTGGCTCCTTTTTATGCTTAAGAAATTGAGGTAGAAAAGTAATAAACAGTGAAGGAACAGAATTGCTTGCACCTAGTTTTCTGTCAGTTTGCAAAACTCCTGTTCACCGTTGGCAGGGTCTGAGTTCATGATTTCTTTTCGGTACCGAATAAGTAAGGAGAAAAAAGTTAATGTTTCATTCTCTTGTTTTCCTTCCATTTTCTGGACACAAAAATCGAATAATTCTCAATATTTCAGTCGTTTGTTCCGTTGATCTTTATTCCACTGGCATGTTTTATTTCTGATATGAAACATACATGTTGAATGATTGATTTTTTTTTTTTTTTTTGCTATAGGTTTTTAAAAATTTTGACTCGCTGTCCAAAAGGTCATTGCTCTACTTTTTTTGGACTCCAGAAAACCTTAAATTGAGTCTGTAAGTAGGGGTAGATGAAATGCAAACATTTTTTTTTCTTAATCTTATGCAAATTATTTCTAAGTGCAAAGTTCTGAGACTATTCTTTAAAGAATATGTATTTAGTGTGAGACAATCCAGTTTGGAAATTTTCTGATCGATGTGGATCCAAATGCTAAAGCAAAATGGCTCCATATCACACCAAAAATTAATAACATATAAAGGTTGATATTTTTTTAACAAAATGTCAACGATGCTGCAAGAACATCCGCATAAAATGTCAGGAAAATACGGACATTTTGAAATGTGTATAAATCCTGTTGCATTCTTTAATACCAAGCTTCTGCCTGCATCAACTTCCTCACCGAAGAGGGTTGTTTTTTGGGGGGGTTTTTTGTTCACGGATTGGAACAAGATCAACGTTGAAGATGCAAATCGACCAACGCAGCTCACCGGCTGATGCGTTGGTGCGTCTCGGTGCGTGCAAAACGAACTTTGGGGAACGAAGTTGGGGAACATGCACAGTAAGGCTAAAATGACCGAAAATAGATTTCCTCCCCCGCCCCCCTTCCTCAAATCTGGCGCAGACGTGACGGAGGTGGCCGGCTAACAATAGCTTCCCAGCAGAAGTGGACGGCGTTCCGTTTCAGCAAAAAGCCAGAACGCTTCCCCGCGCATTATTTATGGAAGGCTTTCGCTGAAAGATTTAATAGGATTTCACTTTCCTCTGCCAGGTTTTTCTTGTCGCTCGTGAGACGCCTTGCGCGGAGATATTGAACTTCCTGCTGGTGAAATGGGCTCTTCTTGTCTCGGGTTTTTTAAGAGATTGGCTGAATAAAGTTTTTATGAAGCGGAGGAGATGGGGGACACTCCAGGCTGCGGGAGAGTGCGTTATCAGGCTATTGTTCAGATTGTTCCCGGCTTTTTCACGATTTTACAGAGATTTGCTCGGTTCAGCAGAGGTCTCGCAGCGCTCTCGCAAGAGCCCCGGGCCTGTAAAGAACCTTGCTCGCATGGCGAGTAATGAGCATCTGGAGACCGGGCTGCTGAAGCGAGCGGTGACATTAGGTGGAGAGAGGATAATTTGTCATTAACGGAGTCGGTGGAGAGTATCAACACGTGCAACCTGAAACGCCGCGTCCCGCATGCACACAGAAACGGGGCTTGTTTAGTGTTTGCGGCGTTCGGAGAAAGTTACCGGAAAGTCAAGGGGAACGCAGAGGCACAGACGGCTTTAAATATATTTTCATTGCAACTACAGCGTGTGAAATGTGATGGAGCGCTGGGGTCATGGTGGAAAAAAAATACAAATCACAAGAGGAGTACAATAAAGTTAGAGAATAAAAATCATCATTTCACAGTCGCTTGCTTGTGGTGCAAAATTGGCCCCAGATCAAGCAGCCTGCAAAAATAAATGGAGTAGTCTATGCCAAATATAGATATATATGTTCATATTATTATGACTTCATTCTTGTGATTTTACGACTATTCTCACATTGTTATGTCATTATAATAATAGAGTAATATCTATTTGTTCTTGTCACATTATGACTTTCTTATTACTTTATTTGCGTAATAGTTTGACATTATGCTCATTTTATTGCAACCTTATTTTTGTGTCTTTTTAGACTTTATTGTCGAAATAGGATTTTGTTCTCATAATAACAACTTTCTCATGTTTTTCACATTTGATTCTTTGCTGAAATTGCTCATTTTCCTGCTTTCTCTCTACCATTTCAGATGCAAAGAAATAGGGGGGCGATAAACTGTTTCCGATGCACAGCAACACGCGCGCATGCACATAAAGAGACAAAAACAAAAAAAAAAAAAAAAAAAAAAAAAGAACACCAGTGTGGCCTGTCTTCCACCCACAGGAACAGAAACATTAAGTTTTATGCCCCCACCACTCCACACCCGCACATTATTCTTCTGTTGTCCCGTTCCGCTTCCTCCCACACGTCGGTCTCTGAATGGTCATATATCTGTTTCCAATGAGCGCCGTTGCCGCCGGGTGATAACCCATAGGACGGCGAGTCTGCCTTCAACTTCTGGAGGTGGAGAACAAAAGCCTCAGCCTGTTCGTGAGCAGGAGAGTCGAAATCCCGCTCCGATCGGAGCGGGATTTCGACTCTCCTGTCAGACTTATGAGACGCATAAACGTTTGGTAATCAGACCTTTTAAATGTGCCACTGTTTTTCTAATCAGTGCCGAAAATCCGAGAATTTAAAGGATTAAATAATGAAGATTAAACCAACCTGCATCAACAGGTAATCACGGATCGTTTCAAAGGAAAGCAGATTCTCACAGAGGCAGGTGAAAGGTCAATTTGACTTATTAATTGTTTAATAGCAACTAGATTGAAAGTACCACCGATCTGAGGGGAAATGATGGATGAATAATACATTATGGCTTAAGAAGTCTTGAAGGAAAACAATCAACAATAAAGCAGCATTAATTCGAATTGACCTTAGTAAGGCAACATCAGTAAAATATAAGACTTGAATAGAATTTCCTATTTTGCCTTCCATGCGGCCATATTTGAAAGGCTTGGCACATAATTGGACACAATTCTAAATGTGGTCAAGTGAAGGAGATTTTGTGGAAAGTCAGGTTCTGTCATGTCCTTGAAGTACAAATGTCAACTTTGCATTTAGTCCCTCCTTCAATGCTATGCATGTATTGATCAAATACTATGATCAAAGCTGTGGAATTTACTAGGAGTTAAGATACTTTTTTTATGTGGCGTCACCATCACTTTTTTTAAATTATTGTTACTAACGATTACGTGACCATCTAAGGGTCCAGTTTCAGTGCTCTGTTAATGAATTCGAGTTTTCAGACGAGCCAAATTAATACAGCTGTGTCACTTTAACTCAAGAAATAATCACGTTTAGCGAAAGATGACATCTGGACGGGATGGTTGGAGTGGATATTTTCCATCACATTTGCTGTATACATGGAACTCCCATCACAAAATGGCGTTTCTCTAGTGTCAAACGCCCGGTAACGCAATATGGGAGCGTTATTTTCTTTTGCCATCGTGTCTTTCTGCATTTAATTTCCAAAGAGCCTCCTTGACTTTCGAAGGTTGGTGAAAAACTGAGACGGATTAACACTCTTCCGACTTTACCCGCCAATAATAGAAGCTGCCTGGGTCTCGTTCCCGTCCCACAGCTTCCTCTTGCTCACGTTGGAAGATCACCGATCGTTAAAGGTGTCTTGGTCTGCTCGGCGGTCAGGTCTCGACACACTGAACTACCTTCTGTTTGCACAACCACACCGCAGCTCAATGCGGATGCCGTATCACTTTGCTCCTCTCATTCTCACCCACGGCAGAGCGAGGCCATCAACCGTGCGGATGGATGTCTTCTCAGAGTGCTGGTGTCAGCGATCCCGACGCTCGCGACCGCAAGGAAACGGTTGAAGTCGAATCAGAAAACCCAGAGAGCTTTATTTTCCAGCTGAAGACTCACACCGGGGTTATTCTCTGGCGAGAAAATCTTTGAAGCTTAAAGTTATATTCTGCTTCTTGGCCTCACGATGACCCGCGAAAGGAGTCTCGGCGCGAGCCTGTCAACATGTGGGCGCACTTTCCACCGCCGAATTTGCAGAGCTCTCCGGGACGCACGTTTGTCAATTTTATTCCCGTCCAGCGATAAAATTGTGCCTCTCAGGATGACGAGAGCCCTTCGGATCGAGGTGTCGTGCGCGGAACTTCGTGCCGCATTTTGTCTTGTCAAAAGGAGCGACTTGGAATCTCCGAGCCGAGCTGGCAGAGCAGCTCTTTCTCCTCCTGCTCGGTGCTTTTCAGCAGACCCCACAGCTCCCTGGCGACAATATCAAACAGCCGCTGAGATGTATTCACACGTGGCACGGGCTCTTGATCTCAGCGAAGCCATACAGTACGTTTGCAGCTGAGAGCTACGCTTGTGCGATGAGAGAGAGGGTAGAAATGATGAGATCAATGCTCTCCCGGTGGATGTGGCAGAGGTTATGAATTTACATGAAAACGTTTGGCCTTCAGCGGTGAGTTGCTGGAAGGATTTGAATGTTTGTTTGTCTGTCTGCGGCTTGAAGCGGTTGGAGATCAGTCTGACTGCGTTTTGCGATGTTGTCTGATTGAATTGGATTTCGCTCCAGGAGTCTTTAGATGTGTTTCTTATGTAGCGTTAGCAGCTTAACCATTGAACCCAAACTGCTAGTGTGGCGTCGTATTAATGGGGCGGCAAGTGTGACGGACGTGCTTGTGGCGAGCAGTGATGCTTTTCTGACCTGCAACTACTTTCTACAGGTCAGTTGTATGGGTCGCTTGTGTAATAGAACCAGACAAAGTAGGGAACCAAACCCCACCAGTTCTAGAGGTACTGCTGAATGGAACAAACCATTAGAGACCTAGCAAACTGGCACTCTAGAGAGGAATCTAAAAGCACTCTGTGTGGTGCCCAGTGTGCTTTTAAGTTACCACATATTCAAATGACTTGGTATGGGACAAAAACGTACTTAATTCACCTTCAGATGTGAACACATTTTGATAAAAAAAAAAAAGTCTTTTGTCACCTAAAAAACAATTCGCTGTTTAGCTCCAGGCAGAAACCGTCACCAGGCTTAAAATGGGGCCATGTTGGGCACATTGTCATTGTGCACAGTGCAGAGCCGGATTTTTGTTCCAGTAATAGGTTTTGCATGTTGGGAATGAATAAGCACACCGGAGGTAAAGGCCTGCTTGTTCCACTCTGATTTGTTTTTTGAAGCACGTTGCTCTGTTTGGATATACCTAACAGTGTAGTTTATAGAAAATGTCACAAAAACCATGATCTTTATTGTAGTATCCAGCGAATATTTGTGTGGCACATTTTTATTCGTTTAAACAAAATGGAGGCTGATATTGGTCTATGTTGGCAGAATTGATCTTTTGTCCCTTTGCAGCCCTTAGACTGGCTGCTTCCTTCCTGTTTCTTTAAAATGAAGGAAATAAGAGTTAACTACTGCATAGCACCTCTTTGAAAGACCTCCTCTTTAGTTGCTCATGAGTCGCTGTACAATGGTACAAACCTTTCATTCCCAAAGATGCTTTGTTAGCTCGAGATCTGGTGACGGCGAGTGAAAACAAAAATCTGTCAGACGTTTTGAGCTTTGCGACTTGATCCAATGTAGCGGCTAATAGATGAAGACATTATGTTATATGAGGAAGCAACGAAACACGCACTGCTCCTTGAAATTGAGTTTATCTTTGCTGCATTGCCTGCTACTTGTTTCCTCTTACAGATCCCAAATAGCTGGCTGTAGCCCTGGCGTTTGTCATTTTCATTTCTATTACTGGAGTCGGCATGCTTTGTAGGACGGTTGCGCTATCTCGCTAACATCACGGGGGGGGGGAAAAAAAAATCGAAAATAATGAAAAGGAAAGCTCCATCCATCTTTTCAGGCTTCATACGTCGTTGCGGCCGAGAGACGGTCGCAAAAAAAAATAAAAATTTCTGTGTTGGTGTTTCTATGTCAGGCAAACACAGTCTGCTGATTCAGAAGTGGAGAGCATACCATCACCAAATACTGAGTCAATAACTCAACAGGAAAAGGAGCATGTTTTCTCTTCCTTACTGTCTGCTTGTTGTTGTTTTTTTCAGTACTTTTTATTTAATCAACAAAGGCACGCCGCATCGATCTGCTCGGATACAATAACCTTCATCCACACACACCTGTAAAAAGATTTGTTTTACCCTGATATTTATTTGTAATAACACGTCCAGCTCACGAGGTCAGTCATTTATCCACTATATATTACACCGCCCTCCGCTTTAAAATATAGAATCCACCGATAAGGTTCTCTGATTAATCTTCATCGTGGGACTTTTTTTCCGCGTCGACTTTCCGCGAAGATTTTTGATTTTTTTTTTTTTCTTCCTTTCACGCGCCGTCGCATTCATCACCATAAAGCGCAGAAGACGCATGCCAAGCTGTTTGCAGCCCGATATTGCGCCGCGACGTTCCTCTCTGTTTTTCCATCGTTCAGCTATATGACCCGCCTGTCTCCCACATGCGACTGAGCCACAAGAGATGGAGGTCAGCTATCTGCTCGCTAAAGCCATTAACAGAGAAATAGGAGTGTGTGTGTGTGTGTGTGTGTGTGTGTGTGTGTGTGTGTGTTGGTGTGCAGGAGAGTTGATGTGTTTGTATTTGCTCTGGGAGAGGGGGAAAAAAGAAAAAAAAAAAAAAAATTGCTTTGAATCTACTGGAAAATTGCTGTAAAAACTGGCAGACTCCAGAAGGATGGCATGTGTGTTTACTGGCATTCAGGCCAAATTGTGGGCTGATGTGCTACATTAAATCTAACGTAGCTGCGACGGCGTGAGCAGTACTGTGAAAATGTATTTGCGGCGTTCGGATTTTTGCCTTTTCATTACAACCAAATGTTTCTGCTTGTACGGAGTGATTAAGATTGTATCTATTCATCACTGAGAGGGTGGGAAAGGTTTTTGTTATGTTCTAGGAACATAGTGATAAATAAAAAGTCTTATGTCTTACACAGCGAATGTTTCATAGTGGTTGGTCGATGGGGGTAGCTTTTGTTTATCTTTAATTCAGTGATACTTTATTGATTCCAAAGGGAAATTAAATGTTGTCATAACTCGTATCATCAAAGTATCTTCAAAGAGTCACTGTGGATGCTGACGCTGGGGGGCAAGAAGGATCTTCAGTAGCAGCCAGTCTTGCAGCAAATCCTGAGAGGCCTCTGACTGAAGACTAAGTAATGACATGCCAGCAGGTCAATTTGCCTGCCTAGTTAAAGAAATGAATTCATTCAAACTGCCTGATAATAACGCTACTACAATTTAATGACGAGTGGCAAAAAATTGTAAAGCTCAAGAAATGAGAATTAGATCATTTTTCACAGCGTCGTCTTGCAAACATGTATTCAAAACTATGCTTGGTCCAACGATCGCCTTGGTCGTTTGATGAGGCATTTTTGAGAACCTCCCCAAAGTTCTGCAGACATTTCCAAAAACAACTCCTGATTTCACCGACTAAATTTCCTTCCCCCCCGTTCACGTTCCTGGAGTCAACAAAAAGAAGTCTGGGAACGATCTCATCGTGTTTGTATTGAGCGGCGCCCACCGCTGCGCGTCAACTTCCTTCTCCTCTGATGGGAGCTTAAAACGCTGGCAATTTTCCCACTCCGTTTACCAGAAAAAAAACAGTTTGAAAAAAAAAAACCCCAACGTGACAGATATTTTGGAGTTCTTGAAATGATCAAAGATGGTAGCAGGCGACGACTAACAGACAACAACAGAGCTGTTTGCTCGCTGTTTTTATCTGACACGTCTCCGCCAAGTCAACTATGACGTTGATGTCTGTCTCAAGTCTGTTTTCACCTTTTTTTTTTTTTTTTCTTCCCCCCCTTGTATTTCACATAAACCTACTCGTGCTCCACTTCCTACAGTTCCCCCTGATCCCACCGACACACACACACACACACGCACACGCACGCACGCTCGCACCCATTCGGACGCAAAAAAGAAAGATAAATAAAATTTAAAAAATTGCCGAGCTGTTATTTGGCACGTTTCCCTAATCCCACCCATGAGACGTGACAGCACCTGCGATCAGAGGTCTGCCTCGCTATCACCCAAACAGATGTGGTGCCGGCATGGGGAGCCGGGCTGTCACTGCGTATGGTTGCACATGCGTGTTATCTTTTTATGCACCTGCTCAATACGACGCATAAAAATGAAGTATTATCTGTTTTTTTTTTTGTTTTTTTCTTTGTTATTTTAAGGTCCACCTCTTTGACCTTGCCGTGTTTACATCTATTTGCATGATTACGATTGTCTTATTGACGACAACCAGCATGTTTGGACGTTTTTCATCGTTTTTATTGTTTGTGAACTGCCTGCCACCTGCCCTGCCGGTGGCTCGGCAACGTTCGTGTGCAAAATACCTGCGCTCCGGCCCTTGTAGACCCATTTTGTCTGGGTCGTGACCGGGAGTTTGGGTCGGCCAAAGAAACCTGTCTGCTTGTGATCTGAATTTCAATGCGGCGGCTTGGCTTGGTGCTGCCCCGACAGCAGAGCCCCGTGGAACAGAGAAAAACAGCCGCTTGCTTAGAATACAACTTTGTTTAAATATATCACCGAAACGTACACACAGTTGTAGCCTCTGGGCTGCGTTTTCAAGAGAGACCAGTATTAATTTGTTTAATAAGTTGTTTACTTTGAGACGTTTAAAGGGGGAGGTATCAAGATAAATTAAGCTTTTAAAAAGTTACTGTTTGAAAGTTGCTCAAATGTTCACCTTATGGGAGAATAAGGTGAACTTGATTAAACCTTTGCGACGGCTGAAGTTTTTAGTGTCACTTTATTTGACACCAAATCCTAGTGGAGCCGTATAATACTCTGCCCAGTTGGACACTTTGAAACTTTGACTAGGTAGATGCATGAGAACTGCAACACAAATACCAGATAACATGATTAGATCTCTCTTGATTCTCTGCCTTCCTCCCAAAGCGTGAAAACATGTCTGTGAATATAACTGGCTAGTTGAAACATGAGTCGGTCGTCGTCCGTAACCTGTCCAGGGTGTGGCCTTTCTCTCGTTACTGAATGCTGCAGATAGCCTCCATTCTGACCCTATGAACATGAGCGTGCACTGAAAACAAAGGGATGGAAGCACGCTTATGATTAGATAGAAAATAGCGAGTGTTTCTTCCAGGTGGGCACAACTTCTACACCGAAGAGTGTCGCCAGGGAAACCTAAAGTGCTTCTGCACGGCGTGTTTCCTGACCAAGAAAAGTTTGTTGTTGATAAATAACTCAACCTGTTGATACCATGTGAATGCGGTTGAGGATCTCAAACCTAACACTCTATTTCAAATCCTGCTTTGCCAACGTCAGTGATGCAAAATGGTGCAAAAAGTATTTTTTGGTAGATCCGTGCTGTTGGATTTGCCTAGTCGTCCACGCACGTTCGGCTGTGTCTGGTCCCCCAAGAGTGACGCTGAAAAATGACTTTTGTTTCTGAATGGCTCGCAGTCAGAGCCACCCAGAGCCAAAGCGAGAGGAAGTCATCACTCTCCCATAACGATGATGTTTCAAGGTGGGCTTCGTCCGCTCTCATCTTTGGCAGGCAGCTCGGGGCTTCGTTTCTTTTTGATTGTTACATCCCATTACATAAAGACGGTGACTCAAAATGTTAGTCCCCCACAAGGGGGGACTTGACTGCGACAGATTATTCAGCTCGCGTTCGAGCCTCGGCTCGTGCGAGGCGATATTAATTCGAGGCTACAGGGAGGTGTATTTGATGTCATCTGTGGGAAGACGCCGTCGTCGGATTCGGTTCAGCGAGCCAGTCAGTCGGTCGGCGGTGAGACAATAAGAGAAGCTTGCGCATTAGTGTTTGGATGTGTCGGAGCGGGTGTGGGAGAGTGGCTTTTAAGGGAATCGGGGTGGTGCTGACAGTTGTGCATTGCAGAGTCCTGTGTAGCTGATAAAGTAGCCCAGTTAATCAGGTAAATAGGCCTGTAATGAAGTGCGTTTGTCTGACGGCGTGCCAGCCCAGTGCCAGACGATCCCACCGAGACTCTCGTCTTTCTGGCTCGGCGCTGCGCGCACGCTCACGTTCGCGCGCCCTGCCCGGCATCGGCACCACCCGCACAAACACACACATTCAATCCGCCGGAGACAGATTGAATTGTGTCTAATGCATATTGCATTTTCCCTGACAAGATGCCACCGCCCACATACTGTAAGTGCCCGTGTTTTCCCGGCTGTCTGTGGACAGCGGAGATAATGGCTCCAAGCCTGAGCTGATGGCTGGAAGTGTGTCCACCACAGATCTGAGATGACATCTTTCGTTACGGCTTCCTCTGTCTCGATGGGGTTTTTTTTTTTTTTTTTGTATTTTTTCCAGAGACAATGCTCTGTTGAAACTTTATTTAATGTTTGGTGTTTTGTATTCCATCCAAAATGTCTGATTCTAAGAGTTTTAAGGAGAACTAACACAAAGTTTTCCTAGTTTTTTTTTTTTTGTCAAACACCATATAGTTTAGTAGGCGCAATTTGTTTGGGGCCCAAAAATTGCAAAATTTGTTGCAATGTCAGCTGGTGCGGTTTGCTTTCACACTGCGCCGTGTCAAACTTTCCAAATATTTTGGAAGACCCGTTCACCCCCCCCCTCCGCCTGAGGAGGCGCAGCAGAAAGACAGGAAAACCAATGAAGAAGACATGATCACAACTTCTGTCTTTGCAAAATGGAAACGAAAATGGAGTAGCGTCAGATTTCAGCGGTTATACGGTTTTCTCACGCGGCACAGCTCCTGCTAGAGCTAGACTAGACGTTTGTTTTGGCCATGTTTACCCAGAATGCCCCACACTGTAGCCCACTTCCTCCAGTCCACTTGGCATTCACATACGAAATGGAACTGGACCAAAGTGAACTTTTTCTGCTCTGCATCAGGAGTTTGATTACGCATTCTCACCTCCCCATTCACGCACGTTTCACTTCAGTGTTGCAGTTGCGTCACACAAAGACTCAACGCTTTCTGAGCCTACACTCACTTGGCTCCATGTTCATTTCTAGTGACACTGAAATAGTAGGCTGCCATCAGCTCTAACGGTTTAATCGCAGACAGTAATTGTAGATCAGAGAGGCGAGGTGACTTTGAAGTTGCCACCTTATGAGCTGTGACAACCTGGAAATAACCCGAGCGTCCCTGAGCTGCGATTGCTGGAGCAGATGGCACAGTCATCCAAAAAAGAAACTTTTATGATCTATGTAGGGGGGAGGGGGAGGGGACCTTTAGTTTTACCAACATCATCAAAAATCCACTTCAAAAGAACAATACCACAGAATGAACCGTGCTTCATCACCGCAGCAAGATGTGAAGATCATTTAGAGGCTAATTTTAACGCTGGAACCGAGAGCTGATCACCACCTATTGTCTTCCGCTGCCTGGTGCGTGTATATTTAAAAATGTGCAGGAACGAGCGCGGCACTGATGAGCTCGGTCTCTCAGATAAGCCAGCCGCCGCCTTCCAGCAGAGGAAATGACGTGTTTCAAATGCTTGTTTAGATTCCTTTTCTGCCCACATCACGAAGCGAAAATGCGTAGCCCTTTATATTGTATGTTGTCATCGAGGCTGCCGTGGCACGAATCATTTCAATGGTTCCGTGTGTCACTGTATGTAGATTTGGACTCCATTTCTGCACCTGGAAAAATAGTTTGTGTGTGAAATATATAATGGGATATAATTACACTGACTTGCCTTTTTTTTTTTTTTTTTTTTTTTCATGTAAATAAAACAAATTATTCTTTTCGTCTCGTTTTTCGTTTTGTTTTATCCTTTCGGAGGCATTCGTCTCTTTTTTTTGGTCAAAACCAAATTCCTTATCGGAATAAGAGCATTTAAAGTCTGGATCCACGAAGCGTTATGAATAATTTCCAGGTCAAACTGTAGTTCCTACAGAGACTCGGAGGCTGAGGTTTTGCACAAATGTCCCTTTGAAATAAAGGAATGACCAGACACTGGACTCCCGTTTTGTTTTGGATTTGTTTTTCTACAGAATCTTAATGCGAATCTGTCCGGAGAAGGAATGAAAACTGTTCCTGGTGAGAACTTGACGGAAACTCGTTTAAAAAAAAAAACAAAACACGGGATTACCCTGGAAGATTTCCCAGCTTGTTTTTCTTGGCAGAAATGCATTAGAAGCCCTGCCAAAGCAAATCAACTAAAATCATAAAAAAATATTTTTTATGTTTGTTCAACCTTTCAAATTTAAGGCAGTTTTTCTTACCGCTGGAAAGAATTAACCTTCACTCAAGTACTTGACAGTGACAGGTTGCACTGGTTTGGTTTTCATTTGACAAAACGAGTAAATCCTAAAATAAAATAGTAAAAAAATAAATAAATAAATAAATAAATAAATAAATAAATAAAAAGCACACAGGGTTTTGTGTAAGGTCACATTATTGACGGGGTCATAAAGCTTCCATCTAACATCTGACAGTTTGATTTCAGTCAAAGCACATCGCCTCGAGGTCACAGGCGTCCAGCTGTCTTAGCACACGAGCAGAACCCAAATTTCAATGTTTTCTTTTATAACAGACCCTCAGAGACTTCTCCAATAGACACGGACACACTCAAAAGTCTGCGCACCCCACGGAAGCACACGCACGCCCACGCACACACCCACACACACACCCGAGCACAAGAACAGGGACACCCTGACCAAAAACAGAAAGTTTTCCCAAAAATGAATAAAGGCGCAAGACAGAAACTATTTCTCTACTGTTGGGGTCGACCTAATTGTTTACGGTCAAATTCACTAAATTGGAAAAGCCTCATTCATCAGAGTGAAAGTCCGTTTTAGGAATAGCCTTCTTGAACGGATAAATGTCTCACTGAAGGTGGACGGTGTCATGTCTTAAGTCTTCGATCACTGGAGCTTTAACATACACAGTGTGGAAAGGAAAGACAGGAATTCATGATTGCAAAAAAAAAAAAAAAAAAGTTGTCTTTATCTCAAGTCACACTGTAGTCTTTGGCTACAGCTGCTAGAAAATGAACCCTTCCTTTCCTGTTTCTCAAAACAAAATAAATAAATGAATAAATAAAACGATATCCACGAACCAAAACCGAAAGCCACCTCCCCGTCTCCGATCCATTCATTAATCTGCCACTCTGTAGTTCCCTGTTGCCTTTGCGACGCGCTTGCCCTCTCCCATCCCTCCTTCTCACCTTTAACAGAAAATAACTACCCGTGCGGGGGACGTTCGTCCCAGCGGACGGGGAAAATGACACTTAAAAGGACTAACTGGGCCAGCGAACTGGCACACGCTGTACACGGGACAACAAGGAGGGACGGGTGTAAAACAGAGCGTGGGAGACGCATCGGAAAGAAGAGAAAAGCGGAGAAAAGCGCGAGGCCGGGACGCAAAGCGAGGTAAAGCGGCAGGGCGGAGACGGGTGAGAGGAAGAGCTACAGGCTAAAAGAAAAAATGATGGTTGATCAATGAGCCGCGCGAAACAAGATTTGGCTCTCATCCGTATTTTTTAACCCCGACTTTGACAGCCGTTATGTGTTGCACCTCATGGCTTCGTCTGCGTGGCGGCGGCCGGGTGAGAGAGACTTTGACAATGGACCAGCACTTTTGATGCAGTGGACGTCATGATCATCTGGGCTTTCCTTCACTGCTTCACTTATGGAACCCCGTGACTTTGATTAACGTTGCAAAACAAAATCTAAAAAGAAAATGTCCTCTCTCTATTTTCTGGCGTTGGACAAATGGGAATAATTTTATTCGAACTGACCTGAAACACGAGGGGTTTCGTCTTGATTTCACAGCGTCTTATGACGTCTGGCTAGAAATGCTAGCTGCTAGCTTTCTTCATATGAGCCCAATAGGAAGGATGACAGACCAGCTCACTATTTTATTTATTTCTTTCCCCAGAGAGCCTTGCTTCAGATAACAGCAAGAACCAAGTGTAAAAGAGATAAAAGAATAGAGTTACTTGCAGGATTTAGCTGCTAGCGTTTCCTCTGTGGATGAGGGAACTCAATCTCTTTCTCCTGAACGTTTGGGAGAAGAAGTGTTTGGGATGCTGCAGGCGAGCAAAACAGACGACGTTGACGTAAACGGCGCGAGGCAGTTTCCCGGTGTTGTGCCACGTGACTGGAGACGATCTCGCGACCGGATGTGCAGATTTGCACATTTCAGTGTCGTTGAGGTGATCGGCGTTGGAGACCAGAAAATCCTCATCTCATGGAAGCGACTTAGAATGTCTCCAACTTGAGAATTGGGAGTTGTAGCCAATATCCAAAGTTAGTATAAGGATTCTGCGAAACAAGTGCAAAACGACTCGCTTTGTGTGCAGCGGTTTCATTAAACCTCACGGTCCAAATCTCCATATGCTTTTTCGCTATCTCCAAACATAGCCAGAAATAAGAGTATTATTGATTTGTTTAATAGTGTGACGCCTCAGCGGTGCCTCAGCGTCACCCGGCAGGTGTTGCATTTAAAGCATTTGCTAATCCCTAGTATCACTTAATCATACTCACCCTACAGTCAATAATAATACCGACCTGTTGTGAGCAGTGAGGACTGACACTTCACATTTCATCTATTCACCTCATGCGTTACACATGATGAATCACCTGCCTTCCCATCTCGACGTGAATTTGTATTTGTATTTTTCCTGCGCTGTGCAGCTAACAAGCGCACGGTGGGTTTGACATAAGTGTATCTGTGCGTACGTGGAGGAACACCGTCGCAACATCCAGGCGCAGAGAAATAAATAATGTGCTTTCATGTCCGTGCGTCTCACGAGGCGACAGCAGCCGCTGTGATACCGCGAACCGCTCGACTAAGTTTGGAACGAGCGTTCCGAGGAACTCCGACGCGCCGCTTGAAGTCTCCGCCGCACCCGGAGCTCTTGAAAGCCACGGCGGCAGACTTCTGATCCCGTCCTCTGGGTTTCGCTCTCGTGTACGTGTCGGGAAACAGGAAGACACCAAAAAAACCTGAGTCTTTTTGAGATAGACATCTCTGAAGAGAGTGTCAGAAGATTGAAAGTGAAGCGTTGTGAGTCTGTGCCAAACGTGTAAATCCCACTAATTTATCACAGGTGCACAAAATACAACGACAGAGCACAATTTCATGACAGCAAATTGTGCTGGATGATGAATTGTCCCAGAAGCTATTGCGATAAACCATAATATTGTCATTTTGAGACCATTTTTAAGTAATATAACGCTACTGGCAAAATAATAATGAAAGGACACATTCCAGAAGATCGGCAAACTTTAAATTCTAACGAACATTTAACACTGGAACAAGAAGACATTTTAAAACATCAAACGTCTCAGTTTAACTGCTTGCTGAACTGGGAAAGCAACAAGGCCCGTCGTTAGAAAGCTCCTCTCTTTCCAGGAATAGAGCAGTCAAGACCAGCTTTGTTGCGTCCCATAAAATTGCAAGACACGGCCAGCCATTTCCTGATGGGGAGTCTATCAAAGACTTTTTGTCGGATTTGCCCTTGAGAAAAGCGACGCGTTTAGAAATGTCTCTCTCTTTCTCTCGAGGCGATTCGAAGAGATCGTAGAGAAATGCGGCTGCAAGAATTGAGCAGTTTTGACTTCTTTTCCTTGGTTACGGTTTGTATTGCTGATGGAGATCAGTTACTCCTCTTTGTCCTCGGATTGGGAGAAAAGACTCTAAAAATGAGCCGTGTTGTTAACTGCTTGAGCTAAAATAGTTGATTGGATCTGGGCGAGAGAATTGAAGTGTTGTCCTGTTGGGAGATAGAAACTTCCAAACACTGGACATCGCATGACTATCTCAGTTTGGTCTGCATGTTTCTTTTACTCCTGACTGTGTTTTCTAAACTACGTTTAGAAAACGATCTCAGTGCGGTTAGAGGCCGTCAGCCAAAACGGAAACTTCTGCTCCCAACCAATCCCTCAAACTCTGCTGACATGCAATGGCCCTATAATGACTACATCATTAGTCTGATAAATTCATAATTGCACATTTAATCCAAAGAACAGTGAAAAGAAAGAAAACATGTTTTTTTTTATTTTTTATTGCATAAACTTCCAAGAGAAACTGTAGTCCAACACAAATACGTTGAAGCATTGCTGCAGACATTGTGTGCTTCTGTTTAAGCTGTTTTGCTGTTTCAGAATCAAGGCAGCGATGCTTTTTTTTTTTTTTTTTCTGCTTTTTTAAAATTTGGAGACAAAGTGTGCTTGCTTTGAGCTGGAGCTTCAAAACGCCCGAGACAGCAGATTCAGAATCCTCTTTCAGTCCCAACAACGTCAGTCTATTCAGTCCCCTCATTTCGGCTTTTGTCTTTAAACTCTTATCTCCTGCTGAAGGTTAAATGACTTTGGAATCGTGCGCGGTAATTGGTTCGGGTATCTTCTGCATTATCGACCGTTTCATGTGCTTCGGAGAGGATGAGGCAGAATGGATTTTTTTTTTTAATTTATTTATTTTTTTTTTTTCTTTCTCAAAAATAGATTTATGATAATTACGACTGTCTGTCTGCTTTCAATTTCCTGAAAAGTGTTTACGGAGGTTGAGAACGCAGACGGAATTTCGATGCTCGTCGTTTGCAGCTGCGGCGATTTGCCCTCAAAACGCAGAGCGGAAATGGAGCCCGGTCCTCGTTTTCCTTTTCTTTTCTTTTTTTTTTTTTTTTTGTTACCTGCCAATAAAGATGAAAGCGTCCTGCCCCCGGTGCTAAACTTGTGCTGAGTTGTGCTGAAACGCGACGCCGGCTCAGTGGTGCCTGACGCAGCACTGTACGAATTCATTTAGCACAATAAAAACAAATGAAACAGAAAAAGAATGAGGCGTCTTTGGCTGCTAAATATACCAGAGACATGGACTTGTTTTACAGTGTTTGCCCAGGAGAGTGCTGGCTCTTCCTGCACTTTGGAACGATCTGTTCATTTAGGTGTTATTCTTTTTTCTTTTCCTTTTTTTTCTTTCTTCCCCACCATTCGGAACGCCACGCTGTTACTCCCTAATCCCCATCTGTAATTAAATGTGTGCAGAGAAAGCGTGCCGGCCTGGTTACGTAAAGCCAGGCTCTCGTTGTGACACATTGTGCAGAATGTGCAGCATCCATCCATCCATCCATCCATCCATCCATCCATCCATCCATCCATCCATCCATCCATCCATCCATCCATCCATC
>VMRN01000001.1:14803220-14841402 GCA_010277015.1 Poeciliopsis turrubarensis
ATCCATCCATCCATCCATCCATCCATCCATCCATCCATCCATCCATCGCTTTTTGTCCTTTGTTTCTTACCTAAAGTTCCCTTTTGCATGTTTCTCTCTTCCTCACTCGGGGCAGAAAGGAGGAAGTGGAGGAACTCGAGCTTTTTGCTCGTTTGGCCGTGTGAGAAATCAGGACAGTTCGAATCTCTTAACATTATCTAAACATAATGCAGCAACCATTCATGTACCAAGAAGCAAACGATACCTTTTGTCAAGTTTCACAATCAAAACAGTCAAGAATAATCACCAAATATACATCAAGCGCGTTAATCAGGGTGTTCCGCTTGCTGCTCAGACAGGTTGGATTCTGGAACAGGTTTTGAAGGCCATCAGTGTTTCGGATGTTCTGCAGTTTTCTAAAAGTGCGTTTCATGTTAGCGAAAGCCGCTTCTCCGTGTTTGGTTTTGGTTCTGGAGATTCAGAGTAGACTTGAACCAGGAGGTCTGAGGGGTCTTCAAAGTTGATACTAAACCATTTAGTGATTTATAAACTAGCACAAGTATTTAAAGTCTATTCCCTGAGCTACGGGGAACCAGCGTAACTGGAGTGAATCGCCCTATTTTCTTGGTTTTTGGTGAGAACATGAGTAGCTATCTGATTTTTTTTTATTTTTTTTTTAGGCAGATCGTTGAAGAAACTATTGCAGTAATCAATTCATCAAATCTCCATATCTGAGGCTGCAGGCTGTAAAAACGAGATACAGAAGACGGCATGTTGTTTTGAAGGAGTACATACATTTATTTATTTTTTCCTCCTTAGTATTATTAATAATTATATTTAAAGCTCCTTTCAAAATACTCAAGGACAATGTACAGGACAAGTTAAAGCATAGAGGCAAAAGACAGACGAAACAGCAACTTCCTAAAAATAATAATAATAAAAAACAAACAAACAAAAAAAAAAACATTACAGGGAGTTCAAGACCCCGAAACACTGCCAGTGTAATAACGAAGCGCCGCCATTTTTGTTACTGTCGAACACCTCTCGCCCTGCAACACACTGGATGGGGGAAAAAAAGTTTGCCAAAAAAAAAACAACTTTTGGAGACGTTTACATTTACACCGCAGGTGAACATCATCGTGCGACGGGAAAGCCTTGCAAATTACGCGAGCCGCTATAAACTGAGAGCTCACCTCTCATCAGTCACCACGGACTCTCATTAATTACAAGTTTTGAAGCCTTCGGGGAGCGCGTTGCCACTTTGTTTGGAACAATTCATCTTTTAGTGGCACCGGCGACTCCGGGGTCTGTTCAGAAACATCCGTCCATAACTTGCCGCTCTCATGAATTTCGTCATTTTGACACTCGGGGCTCAGAGAGCTGCAGCAGCTTCAGTGGTTTATGACCTAAAAGCCATTCGTTGCTCTGTAAAGATGATAGGGATACAAAAGTTGGCGAGTAAAAACGACTTATTTATATCCTCTTTTGCTTTTTTTCCTGTTCTATTGACAGCTGTGAGTGAGGCGTTACTTTACCAAAAAATGCGTGTGCATTTCAAATGTTCCCCAGTTTGTAACTGGGCAACAAAAGATTTGAAATGTGCTCATCGCGCTTCAGATTTCAAAGCAGGATTGGAAACTGCACTCAAAACAGTGGACGCAGTTAAAGAATCACAAGGTATTTAAATAAAAAAAGAATGAAAAAAGAAATTGTGGCAAAAAGCACTCAGAGATATCATTATTCAAAACCTCAAACACTATGTAGCCTGTGCTCATTCTGTGGCAGAAACACTACAAAAGTGTTGTTTTGTTGTTTTATTTTAAATCAAATTAAAGTCACACTAACCATTTAATTATCAATTGTAATGCATACTCCTTTTACAAACACTCCTAACGTGCGTGCCGATAGATCGCGTCCAAAGCTGATCGGCGCGTTTGACGCTTTTTGAGCCAATTGATAATCACTGTTAAAAACGACTTTTTTAGGCATGAGATGTAAGATTAAAGATTCTTGATGTACAGTCAATAAAACTGTTCATCTCTTTGCCTGCCAACAGACAGACGTTCCAAGAATCTTTCTTGGTTTTTCTGCGCCCGTAAGAAGTTGAGAGCACAGCAGGGCGGACGCGCTTGTTTACGTTAAACAGGCTGGTTTTGTGGAAAGGTGAAATTGAATTTGAGGTTAACTAATTGCATGAGATCCTATTCAAATACCTTATATTCCTCTGCGGTATTAGTGTTGAAATGAACAGAATTTGGCATCTGGTGGAATCTGGCTGAATGAACGGCTGGGAGAATTGAGCATTTCAAGAAAATGAATGAAGATTGAGGGTCCGTTTCTCCCCTCATTTTGACCCCACGCCATTCGTCTTAAAAGCGCAATAGTTTAGTGAGGATGAGCTAAAGCTTCCCACCTTCTTGAGGCAGAAGAGAGTTGTTTACTCATGCACATTTGCAGCTAAAGTAAAAAGGAGCCTGGATAAAACAGAAGTGAATACAAAGGAAAGCAGATTGCGTGCGTGCGTGTGCATGCGTGCGTGTGTGCGTGCGCGTGCGTGCGTGCGTGTGCGTGTGTGTGTGCGTGTGTGTGCCCGAGTTGAAAATAAATCGACTCGCTCACTCCCTCATCCAAACCCACAATATCTGTGAAGCTCATCAGTTAATAGCGTTCCTCCTCCTCTATCGTCTCCTTGAGACGGACTGCTAATTATGTAAAGTGTGGGGTTCATTGAGAAGCGCGCGCGCACACGCGCACACACCCTCCATGACAAGCGGCGGCTTAATTACCATCTGAAACGACGTCCTCGGCGCCGCTGATAACTCTCTTAAGAAATGCCAAATTACGGAGGAGCGAACACGGAGGCTGCCGTGTTTTGCACGGGATGTGTTCATACAAGTTTAAACGCAACCAGCCTGCCTTTCCAGGGAGTGCTGTCACCTGTTTTGTCGAGCAGATGTGTGTTATTACACTTTGTGTGAACCAGGCTTATCCTGTTGCAGGATAAATTCAGCTTTTGTGTCGACAGAGGACACATAAAAAAAAAAAAAAAAAAAAAAAAAAAAAAAAGGCTTGAGTCATCAGGTTTGTGTTGCATTGTGGGATTGAACGAAGGCCGTGCGTCGCGGTCACCTCGGATCATAATGCCTGGGACAAATCTGAGAAATATATTATTTGCTTGCAAAGGCTACATTTCCTGACTAGCTCAAACATGAAATCCATTTCCTGTATTTACATCTGCGCTATAAACAGACCGAACGGCAGAGCATGGTTTGGTTTCCTTGGAGACCAAACCATTAGAAAAAGTTAGAAGACAACACACTCAGCTGTTTTGAGCTATAGTGAAGAAACTGCAGATGGGAAAATTCCCTAATGTTCCCCTTTTCAAAGCTTCGTTTTGTTTCTTTCACAAAATAGTTTGAAAGGATTCAAATTCTCGTTTCAAGAGAGCAATTTGGTTTGAATTTTAGATTTGGGTTCTCAATGCGTGGGGAAAAATCTCATAGGAGAAAATGCAACTGCATCAAGATGTTCTTTTCTCTCTCGCATCATTATCAGAAAATCTTTTCAAACCATTTTTTAGTTTGCTGTTCATGTTTTTTTTTTTTCCCCCTCCTAATGTTAGAGCACTAGCCCACCATGCGGGACCTCCTCTGGCCTTTCAAATCAATCAATCAATCCTGCGAACAGACTTCTCTTCATGCACATATGAATGTTTTACTGGCTTTTTTTTTTTTTTTAAATCTGCGCGTGGCTTTGAGGAGGGAAGAGAACTCGGCACAATCTAAAGCCGAGTAGAACAATGTCGAGCCGAGGTTTCATGGTCCTCTAGGCAACACGGACAGCTTGTTCACGCAACGGATCCAACAAGGGCCCTAAAACGTACACAGGCAAACCTTTGCGGACCCTCGATAGCAGTTTGCTGCTCGGAGCGATTGACCTCATTTCATGATTTTTGCAAGTTGTCCTGTGAAAAATCCGACTTTCTTGCAGGTTTCGGCATCCTTTTCCATCAGGCAGCTGCACTGACTTCCTCTTTTTGCCGTCTGCGTCTGGCTTTCTCGTGGAATTTCTCGTCGTCCTCCTTGGCTTTGCTCCAGTCGAACGTGTTGCCAAGGTTGATATAGGCTCTGTTTTCTTTTAAAAGCTGTGGCGCCAAAGCCACGTATTTCACGGTTGGGTGCTTTTTTTTAATCTGTGTCTCTCTCCGAGAGAGGCTCTCCAGTGCTCTGCAAGCGTTCCCCCTTCTCACTCCGGTTCTTTCGTTCTGTTTGAACTCTAAAGCAAGAGAACAAATTAGTCTGGCTCTGCAGCCTCCATAACCCCATGACATCTCTCTCTGTGCGTTTGTTTGATGATGGAGTGAATTTTATTTCGCGTGCGTGACAGTGTGTTTTGCTTGTGCTCCATGGATCGTACACAGCGCACAAAGGGAAGGTAGGAAAGGCACCGGCTAAAAGCAGCTCGGCGATTCGCGGCCCGCTCCGTCAGACTCGTCATTCAGCAGCGCGGCTGCGTAGGCATGCGGGGCATGAACGCACGTGTGTTTCCCGTGATTAAAATACGAGAGACACGGAGGCGTTCACGTTCCAGCGGTGGAGCCGCTTTTCTGCTTCCTTCACTGAGCATGTTTGCAGAAGTTCCAGGGGCATAAACACAACGGCTGGAACTCTGGTTTTCTTCTGTCAGATCGGCATCTCAGGCTCTCTTGTGCTCAACTGCGTCGGGTCTTACAGACCAGAGAAGGATTCGACGAACAGGATATTTTTGGGCGGCCGACTCCCAGTTAAGCCTGTGGCCCGCACATTTTTCGGTGGCCTTCAAATCTGGAGTATGCAAACGTATTAAAAAAAAAAATCTAAACAAAAACAAACAAATAAAAATTGCTTTTTACTCAAATTGTCACCATGTTGTGACAGTGTAACGTGAGACAAATAATCTGAAAAAGAAAAAAAAAAAAAAAAAATCAGAACAGCAGAAGCGTCACAGTGCATCACAGGAACGACTGACTGTCCCAGGAAAACTGTTTGTGGATCGTCATCAATCGCCATGCTAACTAGCCTTAGCATTCACGTCAGACTCTGCTTATGGGGAGAAGCTTCAGCATAGCAGAGCGCAAAGGGATGAGTGTGAGCAGCGCATACATAAACGTGATTGACGGCGCTAAGACCGTCCTCCTTGCTGTGTTTGGTTGTTTCTAATGGGGCCGTGTGTTTCTGTAGTTCGCACTGGAAATGCAGGAAGACGGTAGAGGAGCCTGATTTTTTTTCACAGATTGTGTGTCTCATAGTATATTGTCAGAACACGGTGACAGTTTCACCAAATATGTAAAAAACATATTTTTTAGTTTAAAGTTAAATATCTCAGCTTTAGCACTGGGGCGCTGGACGTTAGTCAAGTACGCCAACATTTATACCGACCAAATCTTACCAACATAAACTCTTTTACTTTTTATTCAGTATTAAGAAATTACTGACTTCAGACCAGCTCTTATGCCGTGTTTATAAAGTTACTTGTCAGTTAGTTCTTGTTTTATTTCAAGCGTAAGACATTTGAGCTTAAAACGCGACCAAAAGTGTTCGGTGACATTTCGTGTTTTTGCAGTGCAAATGCCACATTTTGTCTTTCTCTCCTTGTCTCCGCAGAGGCCTCCGTCTTGTCTTACGACGGCAGCATGTACATGAAAGTGGTGATCCCGAACATCATGCACACAGAGGCCGAGGACGTCTCCCTGCGCTTCATGTCCCAGCGGGCCTTCGGCCTGCTCATGGCCGCCACGTCCCGCGAGTCGGCGGACACTCTGCGGCTCGAGCTGGACAGCGGGAGGGTCAAACTGACAGTCAACCTAGGTATTGTATAAACCGTCTCTTCTGGCACAGGCAGGAGCCCGCGCTCTTTCTTTCTTGTTTTTTTTTATTGTCAATTCTTTTTTTTTTTTTAATTATTATTATTATTATTATTATTATTATTATTATTATTATCTGATCTAACATGTACTAAACCAGATTTGTAGTCCGTCCTTGTAGTTGCATGTTGATGTTTTCGACTTGCCTGAAAGTGTAAGTTCTTCTGCCTGGATTGATGTCTTTGTAAAAAGAAAGAAAAAAAAAAAAAATGCATCGATCTAACACTTAACAAAGTTAGTCGTGCTCTGCCGCGCAACTTTTGAACACATCACAGGTCATTTAGTCAAAGTAGTTTCACATCTTTCTCGTTATTTTATACAGTTTCACCCCGAACACAGCCGTCCAGTCAGCTGCATGCATCTGGTTGTTTTGCTGTCTTTTGAGAACTCGCTGAGTTAGCGCTTTTATTTTGCCGCTCCGTTTACTGTGCTCTTTTTCGCCATTTATTCATTTCTTTATTTTCTTTTCCCTCACGTTAGAAGGTCCGCCGTCGGCCTAGCTGGCATCTCCTAGGCTTTGTTCAAAGATGGCACTCATCCCTTCAAAGGCCCAGAGCCTGCGGCCCATCTGGCAAACAGCCCGAAGCCACAGCGGCCGGCGCACCCGCACGCGGCAGCAGCAGCAGAGGGACATAGCCTCTAGACGGCCGCGAAACGGATGACGAGAGTTTGATTCATCCCATAAGCTGCTACAACGAAAACCAAACAAACCAAAGTCTGAATAAGTCAGTAATTAAGCCAGGCTAGCTGCAGGTAGCAAAAGATGACACCGGATGCGGTCCATGGGTGTCTCCAGGCCTCAGTGCGGTGTTGGTGCGAGGTGGCGCGCGGCTGTTTGCTCCCACTTTTCTGTTGCGGTTGACGGCACATGAACACAACACGGTCACATTGGTTTCAGCCCGCGTCCCGGCGAGCCCCGCTGCTCTGATTGTTAGACCCGGCTTTTTTTTTTTAGGAAGTAGGACTTTGTTTTTCAAGCGACACCGAAAAGGAGTCCCAACTTTTCGGGCTCCAGAAGCTGGGCTGCAAAATCAATGTGGCCTTAAAACAGCTTGTGACCATTTTGAAATGAAAAACAAAAAAGGGAGAAAAGGAAATAATTCTGCAAAAGTCGTCATTTGCTACAGCAGAGGTAAAGTAACTTTGGGTAGTGTCAGAGCCGGCCCAGAGTGCAAGCGAGCCGGGCTGCTGCTTGGAAACCATAAGGTCAATGAAAAGACCTTCTTTTGAATTCAACGCTTTCTTAGTTTAATGTTTAAAATACTTTAAAATTCTTCGAAAATGAAGTCTAGATATGGAAGTTGTATTAACAGTTATAATTTGACGCTACCAGTTTATAGGTTTTATTTCTAATCCATCCTCCTAATGCAAAGTCTATAGTCTGTTGTTTAAAACGAAACAATATCTAGACATGTAACAAGATCTGATAGCATCAGGTCTTGTGATATTGCAACAATATGACATTTCTTTTGAAAATATTATCATGAGGCCCACATAAAGGTAAGAACTCTAAACTTATAATTCTGTGTCTTGTTTTTTTTTTTTTTTTTAAAGTAAGACAGGAAGTAGCTCTTAAATAGTTGCCTGGTACTATGATGTAATCGACTAACAATAGTCCACAATGGACAAGATGCAGTCACCTGGTTATATAACCATCTAAAAAGGCCCCAGGAAGTTTTAAAATGTATAACTTCAGTAACAGTGCAACGCAAACAGGCAGAATTTTTAATGCCTTTTAAAGATTTAGAATCCCCTTGTAATTTGGACAAAACAAAGCCAAAATGTATACGACTATGAATTATCCAAACCTGAGCTGAACTATTCAACCCTGACTGTGTGTTTTTATTTTAAAACCACAGTTTTGAAATTCATGAAGCCTTTAATATTTTTGTGCAGAGACGGAAAATTCGGCGAGTTCTCCAAAAGCCTTGCTGACATTGAGCCCTGTTCTCATTCGTCCAAGTTCATGTCTATTTTTAAAAAGTTACAACTGCAGTATACCTAAGTATTAACCACAAAATCAAAATACTTCCTACAAAAACACTGATATTGACGTTTGTTCTTTACGTACTGACTGAAGGTAAGATATAGCTAAGACTCCAGGAATGTACTAAAATGATGTGCAACCCTAAAGTCAGACGAATAAACGTTTATCCAAAATTTATTCACAGCAATAATTTATCCAAACTAACAAATACAAACCTATTCTGTGATCTGCTTAACTTTTGGCTAATAGGCTAATCAAAAATGCCCCCTCCCCTCCCCCTGTTAAAAATTCAGCTAAAGGCCTTGTAAAATCTTTGGCCGGCTCTGAACAGATTCATTTTTCTGACAAGATTAATCATATTGATCAGTTTGCAAATTGGCTGGGGGCGGGAGGGAGGGGTGGAAAATGGCCGCTGGCGTCATGTGTCCGTCCCCGGAAGGTGGCTTCACTTGCTTTTGGATGTCTGCAGCTGTAACCTTGAAGGATGCGATTTCATCTGTCACTTGTTCTCCCCTCCCCATCTAGACTGTGTCAGGATAAACTGTAACACCAGTAAGTCAACATTCTTCTTCTGCAGCCTTTTCTCCTTCCGTCAATATTTGATTGTGTGGTCTGTGTGCTAGGTGTGGAGGCAGGAATGTGTGAGTGCAGTGCAGAGGGTTGGGGAGAGAGGGGGGGGCAGGAGGGAGAGGGAGCAATGGGAGCTGATAAGAGGATTTCTTAGATAAAAGTGGGTGGGGGGGGAAATGAGGAATAGCCAGAGATCAAAGTCATGCAAATCAGGCTTAATATACTTTCTATATTTTAAATAGCCCATTTTCAAATTAAGTCAAGCAGCTAGCTCTGAATCGTTTTTTTTTTTTGTTTTTTTTTTTCCATGCATGCCTGTAGCAACTATCTCAACATCTGCACTCTCAGCCTTTGTAGGGAATATTGGCTTTATATTTACTCATACATTGCAGTGAAATGTCCTGTACTTGTATAGTGTTAAATCTGTAGTATTTAAATCAACATGCTGATGCGGATGGTGTTTTATGAGCTGTTCTTACTCAGAAAAAGGAGTGTTTGTTTATTTTGTTGGGTTTTTTTTTTTCCTCACCAGCCTTCTAATGACAGAGAGACAAAAAAATTAATAGACACAAGGGCATTCAGGAGAGTTTTCACCGAGACAACAGCTTGTTTATGTGGATGGATATGCACACGATAAAGCGAATGTGCCCAGATTAGTCAAACGGACTTTCACATCCGCTCATTGACGTGAATGCCACCTGCTTTGAGCGTTTAATGGTTTAACTCTCGGTGATTATGAGAAACCGTGAATTGGTTGGACCAATTTGAATTTCTCGTGGCCTTTCTCTTATTCATCCACACAGAGGGAAAATTACACACATGAGCTATAAGGCACGCAAAACCCAACGCTAACCCAACGCAGACTCATCTAAAACCGGTAGAACGGCGACACTCATCCAGATATTGGACCTTTTGCTCATTCCAGAGAAACCACCATGCATTCCGCTATTTTCATCCAACACTACATTTCGTGTCGTCACTCCAGCCTGGAATACAGACTGATTCCTACGCAGCTTCAAAACTCCCGAATGGGCGCGACGTTACGCGTGTGTGAACGCCCACTGGAACTCTAAATCCCGATCATTGTTATTGGCGCAGATAGAAGCGAGCAGTTTGATTTTTCAGCACCATAGCCATAATAAATACCACTTTGAACCCGCAGACAACAACAATGAAGCGCATAATTACACAGAGCAAATTAAAGTCTTAAATTCTGGTGAAGGAATCTCTCTAGCCATCATTGCTTATAAAGATTTAAGGACTGGTTTCATTTTAATGCATCACCTCCAATAATCTTGAGGGGGAAATGCCACAGCTGCTAGATGGAGCTGCATTGCCCCCTAGTGGCTTTAAGAGTTATCACTACACACTGTGAAAGGCCTCTTTCTGTGAAAGTCTGGTATCTATAACTTTGGAAAATGCTAGTATAAAGGATAGAAACAAAAACGAATGTTAGAATTCTTCTAGTTGAGTGTCTGTGTGAGCAACGTCAAATATTTATTTTTCATTTGTTGTCAAAAACAAAACCAAATCTTCGTTTTATGCCTGCAGTTGACATCTAAAGTAGGAACAGCACTTGCTGCGATAAAAAGATCTTAGACCCTGAAAGCCAGAACGCTCCATTAGTGAGTGATCTGTGCTTCACACTTCTAAACGAAAGACTTGGTTTTGCTTTTGCTTGTGCCATCCCCGTCCCTCCACTAACTGACCCTCATCTTCAGGCAAGGGCCCTGAGGTTCTTTATGCCGGACAAAAGCTCAACGACAATGAGTGGCACTCGGTGCGAGTGGTCCGCCGCGGTAAAAACTTCAAACTCATTGTGGACGACGACATGGCCGAAGGTATTGACGTTTCTCATGCTGTTCCTGATGTGCACGCTTCTCTGTGTGTGGTTTCCATTGTTTGAATATGTATTCTATGGATACGTAAGAGTTGATCAGTTGCCGTTGGGAAACACATTTCTGAAATAAATGCTTCTTTTTTCTTTGCTACAGAACAGTAACATAGCACAAATAAAACCAACGGAATGCCAGCACTCTACGTTTCTCGTTTGCTTTCTGCATGTCGTGGTTCGCGGTAGAGTTAAAATACCGAGGACTGAAACGTTGTCGGTGCAGAACAATTTAGGAAGTTGGACAACAGCAGTATAGTCTCACTCAGGGAATTGCAAGAAACTGTAAGAAAAATAAGAAATTAATTGGTTTTACGTCAAATAAATAAAAGATGTGTGCACTACGTTGTAATAAATGGTGATTATGGAAAAAGTAAATATGATGGGATGATTAAGTTAAAGGTACAAGCCAGACTTACTTTGTAGAATCAGTGAAACACTGCAACGCTGCTGCAAAGTGGCCTTGAAGTTTAAACAAAAGCCAGGCGATGACGAGATCCAACAGTCAACTTGAAGGTTTTTTTTTTGTTTTGTTTTTTTTTCTCATCCCAGTTGACGTCCGTCTTGCGCTGCGTTTTGGCAAAACAAACTGGGATCTTCGTCCGCCCCGGTTTGTAAAAGTCGCAGGCGTTTAAATTCAAACGTCTTTTGAACTCTTAACTCATAGGGTTTATTGTTTTGTCTTCACAAGATGTCCTTAAAACTCTGGAGAGTGCTGTATGTTTATTTGAAGGTTAATTTCTTTCTTTTTTTCTTCTGCATCCTGTTGATAAAATGCTATAAGAAAAACAGAAAAAATGGCTGACTCAGTTTGATGAGACTTGCTTACCAATTAATTGGTTGCTCTTTTATGTTTTTTTATTTTCATTTTTTTTTTTAACACATAAAATTTACAAAAAATGTTCAGCATTCTTCATTTACAGATATAGATCGAAGAGAAAAAAGGGTTGCTAGTGGTATGTCGTCCTTTTCTCCCGCAGTTGACTCTTACTCAGTTTCTCTTTTTCGCCGCCCTCCCTCAGGTCAGATGGCCGGTGACCACACCCGCCTGGAATTCAGCAACGTGGAAACGGGCATCTTGACCGAGAAACGTTTCGTTTCGTCGTCACCTTCCCCTTTTATTGGCCACCTACAGGTAATAAGGGTGAAACATTTGCGATCAGTTTTGTGTTTTTTTTTTTGTTGTTTTTTTTTTCCCCCCTCATCGTGTTCGAAACCTTCTCCGTTGTTGAAAATTCGGGGCGACCTCTCCCCAGAGCCTCAAGTTCAACGGCATGCAGTACATCGACATGTGCAAGAACGGCGACATCGACTTCTGCGAGCTCAACGCCCGCTTCGGCATGCGCTTCATCGTCGCCGATCCCGTCACTTTCAAGACCAAAGGCAGCTACCTGGGCTTGGCCACCTTGCAGGCGTACACCACCATGCACCTGTTCTTCCAGTTCAAAACCACCTCGCCCGACGGCTTCATCCTCTTCAACAGCGGAGATGGGAACGACTTTATCGCCGTGGAGCTGGTCAAAGGGTGAGTGGGATGGAAGTTTTATTGAGAAGCAACAGTACAGAAATAATAAACTGATTTAAAAAAAAAAAAAAAAAATCATAGCTGTTGGTGGAGTCAGTTGAAATTTGACAGGGTTTGTCAGATCTTTGATCCTGAATTTTAAATGTTGAAGCGTCAAGATATCAACCAGCTACAATGAACTGGTTCTTATGTTCACGTTAGTTTTACTCAAAAGCAAGCATTAAAATATTTAAAAATGTGCACGGATACGGTGACTTGAAAAACTTGTCTTTCCAACTACAAACATCAATCTTTTTAAATGAACAATGTGACGGATTAAGGACAAAGAACCTTTGGTCTTTAACATCCTTTATAATCCTGATTCTTGGAGACTGGAGTCTGCCTTTACGGCGATGACGTTGAACAATTTTACATTCTCTGATGTCGCATCATGAACCCGCTCGAGCCTGTCTGCGTGTTCAAGCGTGGACTTTCACATGCACATGTTGCCGGTCGCCTGGCTAGAAGACGGTAAGCGATCATCATGCAACTTTCATGCGAAATTAATGGAGAGGGAGCGACGCTGTAACGTGTTTTCTTTCAGAATTGTCCTTTTTGCTTCCATCCATCTTTTCATCAACTGTGATACACTCCACTGTTACTAATAGCTGGTCAGTTTAGGGGGATGTCCATTGTCTTTCTAGGTCGTTCTTCCCATTCTGAGATGATTAATTGATTAAAGCCCTGTGACGTGTTTAAAGCTTGGATATTGTTTTATAACCAAACTCTTAATTTACACTTCAATGAAACTCTCCGTCTGTTGTGCTCATTTGTTCAACGACAAACCTCTAAAGTCTCCAAAGATTGACTTCCTAAGGCAATTGGTTGCAAAGGATTTTCTTTAGACCCATCACATAAAATGGTAACTATGCATACCCCTTTTCAGACTTTTATCAGTAAAAATAAAGCTTCAAACTGATATTTTTGGCACTTTACAATCGTGTTGATCCATGACACGAACTGGGAATAAAATGCGTTGAAGATGTTGCTTGACAGTTAAAGAAATTTCAAGAAGTTAAATGCGCTCGCAAGGCACCGTCAACCTCAGAGGGTAATCCCTGATTTCTTTGTATTTTGCCTCCAGAGAGCCAGGATTCCTTGTAGTCTTTCAAAGTGGCCTTGATCAGCAGTTCTGCAGGCTTTCTGAAGTCCTTTCAAAGCTTGGCTGCTTTTCCACTCATTTTCAGCCCATCTGCTGCCGCCTCTCTCCTGCCAGGTTCATCCACTACGTGTTCGACCTGGGGAACGGGCCCAGCCTGCTGAAGGGAAACAGCGACAACCCGCTGAACGACAACCAGTGGCACAACGTGGTCATCACGCGCGACGCCTCCAACACGCACACGCTCAAAGTAGACACCAAGTCGGTCACGCAGAACGTCAACGGGGCCAAAAACCTCGACCTTAAAGGTACAACATGGAGAAACTGTGTCTCACCATCTCTTTGGTGGCCATCCAGAATATGAACAGTTCATCACGTGGTTCCATTTTGCGTCCCGTCAGGCGACCTGTTTGTCGGAGGTTTGGGACCCAACATGTATCAGAACCTCCCTAAGCTGGTGGTTTCCCGGGAAGGCTTCCAGGGCTGCTTGGCGTCCGTAGATCTCAACGGGCGCCTGCCAGACCTCATCAACGACGCCCTGTTCCGCAGCGGGCATGTAGAGCGTGGCTGCGAAGGTACAAATTGTGTAATTTGCTGGTTTTCTGCTTTTTGATAGAGCAACATCCAGAGAAAATACTTGCTGGATATTTGACAGCTTCTTAATCCTCTAGTTTCCCAGCACAGACTCAAGTTTTAGATATAGGTCACACATTTTAAATCGGCATTAGGTAGTTTTAGTTTTTGAAGCTTAATGTTAGTCTTAATGTTCGCCATATACTGTCTTGTTGAAACACCCAGTGACATCCAGGCTACAACCATCTGACAGGGAGATGAAATTAAAATCGGTCAGGATGTTCAGGAACAACCCAGAAACCGTCAAGGCAGAAGCTTAAAGGAGCAGTATTATGGAATCGACTTTGAGCTTTACATCATGTTATCATGTCATATCATAATCAAAAAGTTGCTTTGATTCTTTTATGGATGTCTAAGGACTCATTTAATCTCCCATGGCAACCATTCTGGGTTATCAAACAGAGTACTGTCTAGCTGCAGTCTAACCCGAGCTTCCACCTCAACAACTCCTCCACCCAGCTCCTTCAGACTAGCCAGTAGTAATTAGCAAACACCTGGTGGAGCTGCGCATCTAATAAGCTCATTATAACCCTCTGACAGCGCTAGTAACACGAGAGTTAACAGGAATGTTGTGATGACTTCCTGAAGGCAGGGTGCCGAAAAGAGCGTGACTTTCTTAAAGAGACAAACGCCCAATTTCAAGGCATTGAATTGCAAAGTCAAATTTCTTTTTAGCCATGTTTGATATATACGTACATAACATTTCTATGCCAAAAGAAGGAAACTCGGTTACTATATTAAGCTGTAAAATGATTTTATGTGGCTGGAAAATACATAACATTGCCCCCTTAACTTCAACATGGACTAAGTTTGCACCAGTCAGGAAATAAGCCCCAAAATCTGCACTTTGTAGCTCAGCTGTGATTTGCAAGAGTCTCTACACAAACTAAATGACCTCTGGAGAGAAGTTTATAACCAATTGGGACAAAAATGAAGCTTTTTGTTCATTACGATAAGGATGATTTGTGATCAAATATCCAACCAGAATATTACTATATTCCCCATGACTATAAAACATGCTGTTTCCTTTATCTTCATAAGAAATGCTTAGCCAAATATTAAGAATTCAAATGTGAAGAATTTTAAACCTGAATTCAAGCTACAATTCTTATCGTAAAATTCATAAAAGTCGTATGTTGCGCAGCCCAGAAACTGATCCGGATGAAATATCACGTTTATATTCCCAATAAAATATCTGTAAACTTTCTACAGTGGCATCTTCCACCAAGAGTATTTGGTGGTTGTAGTGCCTTCTCTTTTCTCTAGAGGGCAGTAGCAGGTTTTCATAAAGTCAGAGGAGCTTGCATTCAGAGATGCACACACATTTTCACATCTAGCAGCAAAGCTCCTCTCCCATTCTGCAAGGTTTTCCATGTTGTCTGAGGGGCAGGCGTGAGCAAGTTTTCTGACCACTAACAATGCCGCTGCCTCACTAATCTTTTGCTCTTGTTTCCTGCTCTGCTCTGCTCTGTTCTGTTGTTTTTGTTTTTGTTTTTTTCTTTCTGCGCCAACAAAGTTGGTTTCACCAAAGCCGACCTGCAAGGTAGAGGGTTCAACTCCGCCTCTCGAAGGCCAGCTCGCCTGAAAGGTTGCTGTGTGCAATGCATCGTGGGTGTCACCATGGCAATAACGTCTTCCAGGTGCTGCGGCGGGGGAACTCGCTCTCTGATGCGGAAAAATATAAATAAGCAGCGGATGGCAAAATAAAATAGCAGGGGGGGAGGAGGGGCGGGTGAGAAAAATAAAACTGCTAAATGAAAGTTTTGCAGCGCCTTGAAAAAGTATTTGGATCCCTGGAACTTTTGCGCGCGTTACGTTGCGACCATCTTAACGCGTTTTAGTCTGATTTTGTATGATAAAGCAAAACAAAGTAATACATATGCACAGTGGTAGAAAAAGAGTCGAGCTTTTTAACTGTGGCTGGCAAATGTGTACTGCCTCATTTACTCTGATGACTCCAAATAAAATCCTGCGTGGCAATTCACTTCAGAAGTCGCTTTCGTGAACAGAGAAGACGAAGACCAAGAAACACAGCAGACACGTCAGGAAAAAAGTTTAAACAAGGGTGAGCTTGGACTAATATGTCAGATTTAAGTTCCAAAAAATACTGTTTTGATTCCAAATGTAAATTAAATGTCGCTGCGACTCATTTAATGAAAGAGATATTGTTGCTGGTGACAAACACAAATACAGTTTTGCACGTTTTAAACATCATTAATTGGAAAATATGATTATTGTGGCAATGTAAGAAACATGTCAAGATAAATGATGAACTGTACGATAAATGCCCAACAGTAAGAGTTCAATCTAAATGAAAGTATTTAGGGATCTCCAATCAAAGCGGGAGAAAGTGTTGACAAGTAATATTCAAGTGTTCCACGGTTCTAGCCTTTGTAGAAGAGCGACCAAAAAGAAGTCGATTCCGACTGATGCATGCAGGCCGAAATCTGGAGTGAAACCTGCTGCAGGCTGGCCAAGTCCATCTTCCTGCAGGAGGACCACACAACTCCAGCCACAGCTATGATGGGATGATTTAATTTTGCACCTATTTGGGTGTTAGAATGGCCTAGTTCAAGTCCGTGACAATATTGAAAACTTGATTTTCTGGTTGGAGTAAATTTACGGAGAAAAAAAAGTGACAAGAATTTGACTCGACATGTCCAAAGCTGTTAGAGACGTAGGCTTCAATAACAGCGAAAGGTTCCATAAGAAATGTGACATATGTATTCGTATCGTGACAAACATGCGGAAACGCTCAGAGTGTGAATACTTTTGGCACTGTAGATGCACGTTGATCGCAGCCAAACGCCACGCCGCAGAGGCTGCAGACCAGAACCCCCGCCGTGCCGCTGCAGCGTCAAGCTCCTGGCTTTAAAAATCAATCACGTCTCCTACTCGGATGCTTTTCTCTTTTTCTTTTTTTCTTTTTTCCGTTTTCAAGAGAGCGAGTCTCCTGCTCCACCACTGGAACGCACACATTCCATTTGCCTTGATATGAACACTGTACATACATGTGCACGGCGCTCGGGATGCCTGGTTGACCACCATTACAGTACATTACACAGTAAATGCACTTTCAGCTGGCGAACTTGCTCTGTTTATTTATTTATTTATTTTTATTTTTGCCACTTAAAATGTCCTCTTCTTCTCTTCACGTCGTCTCGCACAAGACAACTGCTCTTAAACAAAGTTTACTTGCATTTGTCTCTTATCTATTCATGTACTTATCTGTAGTTTGTTTTGTTTACTTGAGTTTGTTTCCTACTGTATCTTGTTATTAAAGGGGATTACTGTCGAGGTTTCTTCTCCTTTGTCTGTGCAGACTCTTAATGCCGGATTGTTTATCTCGTTATCTATGCAGTGCACTTGTCCTTATCTGCATTCCCTCGCTCTATAGAAGTATTCAAAAGTGAGAGCTATGTGTGGTGTGAGGAATAGCAAACACACATCCAGTTTGACTTTGAATACCCTCCTCGATTCTCGTCTGGCTCCGGTGCATACTTCTTCCAGATATGCGCCATGTGTTATCAAGTGCTTCATATTCGTCTCCTTCCTCCTCATGACTTCCGTCTTGTCTGGTGGATCTAGTGCTCATCTTGTACTCTGACACTGATGTTTAGAAATGTAACCCACGCCCCGTTTTTGGCTGGGTTCTCTATATGGCTATTGTTAACATTTTTAAAAAAAAATTTTTTTATTATTTTTTTTTTTTTTTTACCTGTTCGAGTCTTGTCTTGCTTGTTCGCAGAGGGAATGCAGCGTCTAGAAGTTTTACCCTGATAAAACTTTCCCGAGCCGTGTCGGAATGTTGAAAACGTTGCATGCAGGGGCCTCCGGCTCACTCGCTGTTTCAAAAGGAAAAGAGAGAATGAAACCGGAGGACGCTGACAGTGCCGTCGCACCGGCCGGCCGACCCGTCCGCAGCAGCGACTCTTCAGCGCGGCCCTTCTTTGCTCGCTCTCGAGTCAGGATTGGCCGGAGTCACGTCGCAGCGTGCGCCTCAGCTCGTTCTGCTTAAAGAGCATGCTGCGGAGCAACCTGGCGCCTTCTTATTGACACGCAGCATGCTTCACCCTGCATGAGGCGGGATTCCTGAGACAGCCTTTAACCAATCTGTGCTCAGGTCAGGCTTCCTGTGGCGGCACTGTCTGCTCCTCCTGAGTAGTGTAGCTGTGTCTCTCTGGAGTGCATATCTTCTGCATGGGTCCTTCTCTCTTTAGGCTCAATAGCTGCTTTCACCATTGCCTGACTTCACACCAGTGGTATCTATTTTTTTTTCTCTCTCTCTCTCTCTCTCTCTTTGTCTCTCGCCTCTCTAGGTCCGAGCACGACCTGCCAGGATGACTCGTGCGCCAACATGGGCGTGTGCATCCAGCAGTGGGAGAACTTCACCTGCGACTGCTCCATGACGTCGTACACAGGCACCCACTGCAACGACCGTGAGTGCTGTTCGCTCTCCCGGTTCGGCTTTCGATTTCTTTTGCAGAGAAAACCTTTGGCAAGACGACGAATGCTTCACTTATTAACCCTCCCGCGGCCTTTGAGCAACTCTCAGGAGGAGCGCGGTAAATGTCACGGTCTGGCCATGGGGAAGCCGAGGAGGTGTCCCATTGGACCGTCGGTTCCCGGAGCCACACATTTAAAAAAAAAAAAAAAAAAAAAAAGGAAAAGAAAAAACCCACGAAAGCGCACAAGTGAAAAACTTGTGGGGTTCACGTGACCCCATCTCTTCTTCCCGCAGGAGGATTTACCAGCAAATGGTAGACCAGATTAGTAATTTCATAAAGTTATTCATAGTGCAACACACAGGCAACTACTGCATATAATAACTGCTGAGCCGGGTTTATGATGTCTGCTACTGAACCCTGGTTGGGAAAAATCTCCCAAAAGTTTTTTTTTTAATATATATATATATGTCCCAAATTACATTGCAGTGAGGGAAAATTCAGCCAACATTCGCAAACTATGCACGGACTTTTGCTAATCCTCTCAACTTTTCCATAAATTTGACCAATTACTTTTAAGTTTTTCAATGCTTCTTTCTTTTCTGACCGATCACTGCAACCCGGCTGAGTTTTGACCAATCCTCTTATCCCCAATTGCTAATTTAACATCCTGTTTCATGTCTCTTGAAAGCCAAATCTGGCTTTCAAGAGACAGATTTGGCTTTCCTGTGCTGCAGGATGAGCCTCCTCCTACAGCACATCCCGTTAAAACTGTCCACCCGGTTGTTTCGATGCATCGTTGTGATTTCGTGAGCTGTCTTTAAACGCACCGCGAGCGTGCACGTGCTGTGTTGCACCGCAGTGGAGACCTGCTGCTGAGCCGAACTGAACTGGCCTGAGTCACGTTCGACAACTCGCCAGAGCCGAAAGGCAGACGAAACTACACTGAGTTTTCTTCCAAACAAGCCGTGCAAGTTGAGTAATGCTGCTGAATGCAGATAATACATGCTAAATGATGATTAGTTAGTCAGTTCCACTGTACTCTATCATATTAGGCTTGTTAAGAAGACTAATGTTGTTGTTACCTATTTTCCATCCCTTGCTAGTGAGTCACTGCGAGGAATAAACAATCCTCTTTCATTTCTGTACAGGAGTTTTCCTCACTGCTAGGCTTTCCACGTACTTAAAAAGAAATCTTTACAGTCACACTAGAAAGAGCAAATAGTCAGGTCGGAGACATTAGACCAGAGGGTAGAAGCAGGATGACGGATGCCGGGTTTCATCAGGCATGGAGGGATTATTACTGATGAGAAAAAGAGAAGGGAAGGGAAGGTAGCGTGCAGCAATTTCAGCTTTCATGTAAAACCACATTACGGCGAGAATAAAGCGTTAAAAAATTGCAACTTTGACCCGCAGTGTTGCAATTTGCGATCAGTATCGGCAGGGAATATTATTCGACAATTCTGTCAGAAGCACAAGACCGCCACCGCTGGGAGGTTCAAGGGAGAGTTTCGCATGTCGAGAATCTTTTAAACAGCCAAGTTATCCAAACACACATGAACAACCACTGGTTGAGATCAACTGTGTCTGCAGCTAGATGCAGGTTTTTCTGGCGCTTGTGGCTAAGACGGGAAGATCAGACAGGAAGTCGGCGGAGATAAAACGGGTGAAGACATGCAAACAAAGGACTTGATAGGTAATCAAACCCCAGACGACAACTAATATGTGGGAGCTGATCAACTTCTGCACAATGCGCCTGCCCAGATGCTGGGATCTCCTGCAGAATCCTACAAAACTTTTGAGAGAACACGCAATCGTACATTTGACTTCTTCCCCTCCTCCCCCCTCAGATATTCCTTGTGGGGCTCAGTCCTCCTCAGTGGTAAGAGCCATATTTTCATCTCCATAACCCTCTCCAAGGCTTGCTCACTTGCACTTATTGGTCTCATTTGTCATATTTTTTTCATGTTTAAAAGAAAATGCCTCGTATTTCTGTTCCCCCGAGGTGTCAAGCCTCGAAAGCTCACGTTTCAGAGTGGCATTCGCTGTTCGATGATGCTCAGCCGTCTTCCGCTAAATGTCTTATCACAGCAGATGCAAAAGTGTGACCGTGCGCGCGCGTGAGTGTGAGTGTGTGTGGGTGAGCTCGGATCTCTTATCCCCATGACGACTGGGGACTCCCCCTCGGTAATCACGCTTGGCGGTCTTTCATTTAGCGTTTAATAGAGGGGGCACGGTGCTGCCGGGCCCCGACTAATGAGGTGGTAGAGGCTGTTAGCGGAGCTGCTATCTGCGAGCGCCGGCCTCCGCTAATCATCCAGACCTTTCTTGTGTCAGAGCCGGCTGCTGGGTGCGACTTTATATCGCTTAAATCATTTTTTTTTTCTCTCTCTCTGTCTCTCTCTCTCTCTCCCTCTTTCTATTCATCTTCACTTTACCCTCTTTATCTGATGTTGTTTTTATTGGACTTCCACACAGGCAGAGTAAGTGACTGCAGCTCGAGCATGATGTTCGGAGCAGAATGTTAATTACTGGTGAAGCCTTCATTAATCCACGTACCAGTGCAGTCAGTGGTGGCACAGAAAGTGGTTTCATCGATTTCAAACCTACACAAACAAACATAACTCTTCTGGAAATGCAGAAGCTGAGACTTGTTCATTTCCCCTCTTTATGACACCGCAGCTATACATCTTACTTCCCGCTTTTTTGCTAATAGAAAAGGATGGTATACCACAGAGTCAACATAAATCTCATGCATGCCGGAGCTGAGTTTACCCTGGATTCAAGCGAACCTCCTTAGCCGACTCGGCTCTTGAGCTCGAGATGTTGTTTTTTTTTCTTTCTTTCTTTCGCCACCAGATGGCAGTAAAGGCACAAGCAAGACCACACACTGGTCTGCTGGGAGAAAATGAGATGCAATTCCCCAAGCATGAAATCAGCTTCCCGGTTCTTCTCCTGCTTTTTGCCTCTCGTTGCTCCCTCATTGTTTTACATCCCTCCCCTCCTCATCCCTCCATTCTATATAAACCAATTGCCTTTTCAACAACTGCGCTTGATGATCATTTAAAAAAAAAAAAAAAAAAGATGGCAATTTCCTGAGTGATGCAAACTTCAGTGTCGGCCTTATTTGCCATCAGTTTTACTGCTCGGTTGAAGTGGCTTGATTAAAAAGAAAAAGAAAAAAAAAAAAAAGGTGTGTGCGCTCTCAGTGCGCCTGTGTGATTTCTTTCATTCGGCGAGGACAGTGCTGAGGGAGAGTTTCTAATTAACAATGTGGAAATGGAGGTTCTGCCTCTGTATCTCTCGGCCTTTCTCCCTCTGATGGCTGGCAGCAAATATCAGTAATTGTCTCCCTCTCTGACTCCCGACATTGTCCACAACGAAAGGAACTCAGTTAAAGGGAAAGTGAACTCTTCTGTTAGTTATGCCGCTCCAAGTTTGATTGGTTTGAGCGGTTGAGCCTTTGCAGCTAGCAGGGAATGTAAAAAAAAAAAGCACCTCGGCAGGAAAAAAAAAAAAATCATATATTCACCTCCCGGTTCGTTCTCGCGCACCTCACTGAAACGCAAAGAGTATTCACTGGGATCTCTGCAGCAAACGGTGGGGGAGGTGGGGGGCCTTTTTTTTTTTTTTTTTTTTTTTTTTTTTGGCGTTGCCGCAATGAAACAAGGGGGAGGGTTACGTGCCGTTTCCATCCCATTTTGGTTCCGGCACAGCGTTGTGCTCGTTCCTGCCTCCTTTTCCCCTCCTCTTCTTCATGACAGGATTCATTAATGCCACCGAGTTTTCGTTTTTGACTGCGAGGCCATCAAAAGCTTTGGGCCACTCGGACGCTCCGAAGCCACAACAATTACCCGGCTTACGTAACGGAATTATCTCCTCAAAGGTCAGCGAGTCATGTGTGTGGTAAACAGAACGAAGACGGAGGGGAAGGGGCGGGCGGCGCGAGACAGAACCCCGCTCTCCTCTCGGTTTGATGCTGACATCAGTAATTGCACAGATAGATTTTTTTTTTGGAAGTGAATGAATTTCTCTGTCAGCGCGATTCCAGCAGCAACCCTCTGCTCCTGCTTAACCCAACGGCCGTGATTTATTTTCCAAGGCGTGCTCAGAGGGCTGTAACCGTATCTGGCTAACTGCTTACATAAATGACAACACAGCAGTGGCAGCATTGCTCCTTTCACTGCTGGGGAGCAAGGAGGGAAATATCCGTGGTGTACTCATCTCTTGTTATGCAGCAAAAAGAAGAAAGAACTGGAAAAGGGAGAAACAGAAATGGTCAGACTGTGTTGCTCAGAGCAGACAATCCAAGATAATTCCACTGACATCCAAGCCCCCAATTTCTTTTGTGTTTTATTTTTTATTTTTATACCAAAGTGGCTGCTTCACGCCATTGAACCAGGAGGATACACACACACACACACACACACACACACACACACACAGGCGGCAGCAGCAGGCGGTTTGGCATGACGTCAGGGTTGAGTGAGGGTTTCTGAGGATAAACAAACCGTATACGCGCCCATCCAAACATGTACACACTCCCTTTGTGGCTATGGAGAGGAGAGCTTATGAATATTGAAGGAATTTTCATTGAAGCGGTGAATAATTTACCCGGCTGTCTCTGTAAAAAGGGATTAAGTAGCTGGAGCTGGCTGGAACTGGCCGGCCAGGTGTTGAGCCCAGGCTAGCTTGGCTGCAGAGGCAACGCTGGACATCTATGAATCTGGCTCGTTGTCAGCTGGACACAGATGTTGGCTTTTTTTTTTTTTTTTTTTTTTCAGACGATAGTTTTACCAAAAAAAAAAGAACAACCCAAAAAGAAACAAAACTGCCTTCTCAAGCAGCAGATGCAATTACAAGGTCAAGTGTTTGAGAGGAAAATAAACAACGGTGCTCTTCAGTTTCTTGGAGAATCTGAAAGGGGCAGTGTTATGTCAAACTGACTTTTTTGAACTTTATATTTTGTTGTAATGTTATTCCCTCATTAAAAAAAAAAAAAAACATGCCTAGGGTGTTGCCCTGATTCTTTCATGCACGTTTGAGAAATCCTTTTATTTCCCATGGCAACCACTCAGGTGCGCAAAATGCCAGGGTGGACCTAGATCCACCTACTGAGGATGAAGCTCCTCCTCTGAGTTGGAGGTTTCCAATCTAGCAAGCTTCTGCGTCACAGAGAAACCCTCCTTTCGCCTCCTCTACTGAGCTCCTTCAGACTAGCCAACAGCAATTAGCAAACATCTGGTGCAACTGAATATTTGCGAAGATAACGATATGAGCTACTAATGAGTGCAAAGCTGGTTGAAAAGGTCGCTAAAGATGTTGTTATGACTTAGTGTCAGAAAGAGCAGGAGTTTTTAAAAGGTCCGAGGCCCAATTTGAGTTCCAAAGTCACAACGTCAAATTTCTTTTAAGTTGTATTTTGATATCATCTGAAGGTAACGTAGTTTCTTAATTGCGCCATAAAATGGCTCTGCATGCCTGGAAAACACATAACAGTACCCCTTAAGTAACCTTTTCCAAAAGCACACTTATAAGTAGAGCACGTCCCCATAGATACCACAGGTTGATCAAAAATGGGCCAAAAGTGTCCCATAGAGGATGATGTATCCTCAGGGCATAGCTTATCCCAAAAGAACACTTGGAAACAGTCATGCTCCCTTTTGGCACAATACTTCTTATGATGTATTCAGCAGTGCGCATTATGTGCACCGTCTCCCCATCACTACCCACCAAATCTCCACTTAAAACCACATGATATTCTCAATTATTGTTACCGTACAGCTCTTCCCCTGCTGTCTTTATAGCTGAACGCAATTTGACTGCTGTTTGCCTCTCAGCAGAATGCGAGTCTCTAGGTGGCGGAGACCCTCTGGAAAGGACGACGGCGTCGGGCGCGGCAGGACGCCCGCGAATCCAGTCGGAGATCTGCGGTCGCGGAGCGACAGATGGCGAAATCGTGTTTGAGGATGAGCTTTCGAAGTTTATTGTCTCTGAAATGAGAACGCTGGCCAGCGGCGAAATTGTTTTGCTGGGCATGTGGGTCAGACGACGGATGAGTATTTAAAATATGCGAGCAAGAAAACCGGGCCCTCTGCTTGCCACATTATTGCCGTTCCGGTTCCAACTGCGGAAGATAAATCCGGTCAAATTAAACGGAGATAATAGCTTTGGCCAACACTTCTCTAAGGCACTTGCGAAGGGCTATTTTGAACAAATTAGAAAAGTTCTTGCTGACCTCTGGCAACCAGTTTGGTTGTAGGTGTAAACATGAAATATTTTTTGCTTTGAAAGAAACTTTAGCTCTGCACATCAGACACAACGCCCGTTTTATTGATGCCTCAAAGACCTCGGATTATGTAAACCACCACAAGTTATTTCCAAAGTTGGATAGCAAGGGTTGTCCCCAAATGTTTGGTTAGGATTCCTTTTTTTCTTGGTATGCTAATAATCAGTCAATGTATGTAAAATGGCAAAACTCCCAACATCTGTTGAGATTGACGTCGCCGCTGGTGAGGGGACCTACAGGGACTAGTCAAATGTTTGTAGACGCAGGTGTGTGTCTCCATTCAAGGCCTTAGAAAAGGATGAAAGTCGAACGTCCAAGTGATTTTGTCCACTCTGCCTTCCTGGAATTTTCCTTTACGGACCTCTACTTACTTTAGCCGTGAACAATAACAAATTTTACAGAATGGAACAAAACCGTGGCGCGCATCAACTCAGTCAATAAAATCAATAAGAACGAAGTACAGTCAAAAGAAATGAGATCTAGCTGTTTATGCATAATCGGTCCATTTGGTCCAGATCCTCTCAAATGTTCTTTTTTCCAACCTTTTCCATAACATGTGATAAACTTCAATCCATTCATCAAGAGCAGGTGGTTTTGCTTTTAATCACATCCCCAGTGCAGGTAGTGGATCTGGAATCTTAGCATGCCTGCTCCGTAATCACTCCGGATCATTTTGCCGCCTGATGTGGCGTCCACCCGGTGGAGCTACATACAAATGCAGGCGCCTCTTTTCTGCCTTCGTCTTTCATCTTCTTGTGTCTGTGGCGTCTCGAATATTTTATCCGCGTTGAAAAGAGGGAAAACGAGACCGACCTGCATTCCCAGTTCGTTTGCGGCGAGGACGGTGCGGAGGTGTGCCGGCGGGGGCTAATGATGCTTGTCCAGCACTGCGCCGTGTCCCGGTGATGAGATGGGGCGTTGCTTGTGTCAATCGATGTGTCACCATGGCGCTCAAAGCCGCGGTCTAATTGCGCTGTGGTGTGAAGTTCCCCACTCAGGATAAAGGGAATGTAAAAAGAAAAAAAAGGGGGGATTAAGAAGATGGAGGAGATGTAGTGGTTTGCCTTTGGATCATTTATATTTATTATGGACCACATATTTCTAAGCCATTAGACTTCCTGCAGGACCAACATTGAATCGCACAGATCTAAATCTTATGTGAAAGTTGCTGCTCAAAATGATAACTCTGCGCAGCTTTTTCTTCACTTTCTCCTTGCCGCCTTCTCTTTCTCTCACTCATGAGCCTGAGCTGATTAAAGTTCCTGACAGAAGTTCCTTGTGAAGCATCAAAAGCTTCCCGAGCTTCCTCTCCGGTCCTCTCACATTTATGCATTCTTTGCACAGCTCACAGTGACCTTCGCTGTTTTTCTGTTGCTGTATCAGCGATACATCGTGAAACCAAACGCGCTCCGCTGTGATCGCGGGACGCGGAGTGCGACTGGTTCAAAGCGGGGATCGGCTCACACGGGAGCGCAGCATGCAGCCTTCTACAGTAATGTATACGATGGCGATCGGGTGGCCACAGAACAGGAAAGGTTTGCCAACATGTCATAACAACCTCAGATTAAGTATTTCAAATTTGGCCTAGCTGAGCATCTAGCACAATGTAACTTTTTTTTTTTTTTTTTTGCTCCACGGTTTTATGATAGATCTTAAAACTAAGTGGGCTGATGTTACAAATTTAGTTCCATTCATGCACCATGAATGTCACATTAACGCTCTGTATCGATTTTTGTTGGACCATGACCCCCCCACGATCAGCTGAAACCCAACACTAAAGCAAAATATACTTTAAGGTGCATTAAAAATGCCCCATAGTAAAAATCACTGTGGCATCATCACAGAAGCTAATATCTGCGGTTGTCCTCATCGCCACTCTTGGGGGCTACAGCCAATCAGCACCAAGTGAAATAAAGGCGTTGCTGAATCGGCTGGTTTGGAAACGCCAGCCAATAGCATCGTTTCGAGGTACCTCAGCTTCAGAAATATTTTCTTTCAAATATTTTTACATTTGCGCAGCGAAAAATTTTGTACATATGCAGAGTTTTTTTTCATAGTCTGTGTAAAGTTGCGCTCCGTAGGAAAATCCTTTTGACTTTTATGAGCTGTTCACAAAGTTTTATTCCGCTAAATGCCAAAACAAACAGCAACGCAATTTTGCAGTTGCGGTGTTTCCAGCAAATACGGAACTCACTGAAAATCACACATGAATAAGTCAGTCAAAAAACAATCCTCCAACCACTTCCTGTCACCTTCTTCAACATCCTGTTGTCGATCACGTGGCTCATGCGTTGCGCTTTGCCGCGTCTCCGTCCAAACGCAGCTACTGTTTGTTCCCCAAATTAGACCGCCTCATTTTATTCTTCACAAAGTTCTCTACGAAAAAAAAACAAAACAAACAACTTAACACCTCGCGGTGCAGACGTTCCGGCCAAGAAAATATGTGGAAGCCTTCCCAGCGTGATAAATAAAATCATACCTTCGACCGCTGTCTCTGCGTACACAGTCCTGCGCCGACACTCTGCAGGCTGCCTCCACGGGCCGACGAGAGAGAGAGAGAGAGAGAGAGAGAGAGAGACGTAGAGCGGGAGGGGAGGGAGGGGATGATTGAGCTGCACACATTACAGACAGTTACGATGAGGGGCATCCATCTGTTTCGGTGCCAGGCGGGTAACCTTGAGGCTGTCTGAGCGTTCCCAGCACCCGCACCGGCCCCTCTCGCAAGGCGCGGCGCCTGGCCACAGACACATCCATCAACGCGTGTTCTCAGACACATTTCAGGAGCCCCAGCAACACATACAAATCACCCAATCAATACCTCCGACACCTCGCCTGAACTTCGGGGTTTTTGTTGTGAAACAGTAGCGCGCCGGTTTCTGGCACACAAGTTTTATGTATTTGTCTTCTGTTTTTGTTTTTTTTTTTTTGTTTGTTTTTTTTAATGCGCTTATTCAAGTGGCTTTTGCGGCGGCTTTTATGACATCCTTATAATTTCCCGACACCTTTCAGTCTTGCCTTCGTGGCTGCTCCTCCTCATTTGCTGGGATTTTTCTTTTAATTTCCTTCTCTCACATATTCATTTTTCAATGTGTGCGGACTCCGTTTTGGCCTTGAGCCGTCGTTTTATGCGCGTCCTCTTGTGTGCAAGCAGCTGCTCGTGATGTCATGCTGCGAATGTTTTCGTTGCGTTTATTGCGGCCATCAATGTTTCTGCTTCTGCTTAAATGCAAAAAGCGTTTCAACCAACTGAAGTTGCTGTGGTAAGAGCGAGGGCGACAGCAAAAATATGATCGTTTTTAGTAGTATTTGTATTTCATAATACATATTTTACGTCATAGCACATTTGACATATTTTCTTCGTTGAATGATGTCAGAGATTATTCAATCTTCAGTCCATACATGATGCAATCCAGCATGGACCTTGTCCAGGCATAAAGAATGCTGGCAACATCAAGATTTGGCGTTTGCAGTTCAGAAGGTGGTAAATTTCAGCTTCTGGCTCTTATTGTGCGAGTTTTGCAATAAGTTCTGTTTTAGTTCATCTGCTGCATTGATGCTTCTAAACTTTTGATTGTACCGGTGAGTGTAAGCAGACCTTCGGCTACAATTCGGACCAAGACGCGATCCAGACGCCTCCACAGATTGTAAACACCGGGCTAAAACTTGTTTGGTTTTTCTTTCATCTGCTGGGCTGCTGGAGGCAGATGGCGACTTGTGAAGAATCCTAAATGCCTTTCTTATTCAATTAAAAGACAGAAGTACGGCAGCACGTAACGCTTCGTATTTCGGGTGTCTGGAGTAGTTGTTGTTTTTAGCCTTGTTCGGCAGTGAAGCTCAAAGCTTTTATTACAGACGATTTTGACTAAAATCCCATCTTAAACTGGTGACGCCAGGCGTTTGAAATCCTTTCAGGATCGTAAAATTGTATTTGTCTCCAAAACACGCTCTTTGACAGTTCAAAACTCTGGACGAATATTTTTCGTTGAGGCTCGTATAGGGAATGTTTGCGGTAGTTTTTGTCTTAGGTCAGCTCTTCCCGTGACACTTCTAATAAGGTAGATGCTCCGGGAAGTGCTTCAACTATGACATTTTCTATTTTCCTAGCTGTTCTAGAAACTTTAAGGAGATCCTTGGCTAGAATGCTGACAGCCAGACTTTGCAACAAAGTAATAGACCTCAAAAAAAACCTAGGGAAAGTTACGGTCGAGGCTTTTCTTTCTGCAAATACTGAGGACAAAAACCGATTTCATAAACCATCCATATGCATTTTTATAATAGAATATAATAGAACTAAAAATACTCTTGACTGTCCCTCAATGGGTAGATCCAAGTGTACCAGCAGCAAAGTAACAGGCTAGTCCAAGCATGTAGATTTACACGAAAATAAAAATACTTGTAACATCTCTGTTCTGCATCGTTCAAATAAAAGCTGCCTTTTTTCATCGTTTGTAGTTTTAGCTATCATCTTCAAATGCTGCTTCAGCTCGTAAGCAACCATGATGAAATGAAGGCGGTTTTCTGGAACATGAAATCCTCTCACATCGCCGAGGTTTCGGTGTTGTTTGCGTTGTGCGCCCGTTTTGAGTGGCGCCTGGGCTGGAATTCACAGGATCCAGCTGCATCAAGACCAGGCACATCATTTCTCCATGTCGGATTAGAGAGCTGAGTTCAAGCGTCCTGCATGCCGAAGTGAGTGAGACTTTTCCTTGGTGTTCCATAAGTCTACGAATTGTCAACTATTAGATCACTGCTAGTAATATGTGAGTGGAGCATATGTGAAGCAAAAGCTGTAACGTTAGGTCTATCCAAGTCCCCTCACATTGTCTTCGGGACATATTTGTTAACCTGCTGTGATCAATAGATGTCTTCTCATTGGTTCGGTTCACCATTACTCCCACCTATGCACTTTGTAGAGTGCGGTGGACAGTTTTTGAAATGCCACACAAATAAAAGCAATTTGTCATTGGCAGACAGCATTCCTGCCCGGCTCTCAATTGCGCTCCCAAGTACATACAATAACTCTCCAAGTGTTTACAGCAGCAGTTTCGATGTGTGTGTGTGTGCGTGTGCTTCTCAGAGTGAGGTGACTTGGTCTCATTTCATTGCATCATTGTTCTTGCACTCCTATTTACTCCCTGCTTTTTCTATTTTGTCCCTCGGCTGTGAAGCTGATAGGCAGTCATCAGCAGCAGGGCGCTAAACTGCTCCAAACGCGCCTGAAAGAATATAGTTCTCCGCTGTACAGCACTTAAAGCGCGGTGCTTCATCAGCAACAAGGAGCTCTGTGTGCATTGGCCTGTTTGTGTTCGCCTCAAGTGAGAACTGCCTTTCCGACTGGACTTGCACAGGCTGGAAGCTCAGAAACACCTGATAAAAGCGGCAGAGCGTCTGATGCCTTCTGTCAGGCAACATTTAGCTCACGCCTCGCACACGGGGGCTTCGGTTCTCCCCCGGTCCCTTTCAGCTCATTCCTGGCGAGCGCTTGCAGTTCGAAAGGTGTGGGTTTCCCAACAGGGCAGTCATGTCATTCACTAAATTCAATTGTCACAGTGAGGCTTGTTACATTTTAGAAGGATGCGGGAGGAAGCAGTTTGGCCCTTCGAGCAATAAAAAAAGATGAAATTGCAGCGGGTTGATGGCTTGCAGCCATTAATTTTAGTCATTAAAGGCTCTCAGTTGAAGAACCCTGTGGTGTATCTGAGGAGCACAGCAAGAAGCAGGCAGAAAGGTCCATTCTCCATTGGACAAAAGTGATGGTTTTCATCAGGTGGAGGCATTTTTACAAGCAATTACCTCTGACATTTATTTCCAGCAGGAGCCGACTGTCCTCTCTGGCTTTTCATGCCGACAAGGATCGGACTTTAAGATGTTCTCGAGTTTGACGCCACCTTCTCTCATTAGTTATCCTATTTTCTTTGTCAAAACTCGCATCTTATTGGCTCAGATGTGTGTGGGTTGAGTTGCTCTTTTTTTTTTTTTTTCAAAATTACATACTGATTAAACATAATGTGTTGTCCATGCTGCCTCCTTTTTCCTCTTTGCTCTCAGTGGTTCAAAGGAGTTACTCAGGGATGTGTATTTGGACCCCTGCTTTTTCTACAAAAATTATTTTTTGTAGAAAAAGCAGCTAAAAGAAAATGTTTGGTTAACACCACAAACGCCACTCAGCTTTTGGAAACAGAATGGCCTCCTATGGAAAAAAAATTGAATTCTGAAGTCATTCATATTGGAAAATGTTTTTGTTTTTAGGCTTGAAAAATTTTCTGCATGCACTGCAGTTTGCAACATTTGACAAAAAAGGACTTTATTAAGATTCAGATTCTAACATTTGTAGCCTCTAAATTTGTCTTGAGGAGTGAATATATATCCAAAAAACAAGAAAAAAAGAAAGATTTGAGCACTAGAATGAAATCTAATTACACGTTCACTTGATTTTTAAGGTACACTAACTTTTGCAACAGTAATTTCAAATGCATGGATTCATTCAGACGTTTAGCTGTGAAATCCCTCTGCATTGCTCTGAAATTCTGCCCAGGAATCACCGAAAGTGCCAATTTATTCCTTTGAGGCGCAGGCTACACATCTTTCAGCTGGAAGTAAATCTATTCAGTCCTTTTATTGTATTGATTCAATCTTGAGCTCATTTAAAAAAAAGAAAAAAATATATTGTCAAAATGGATGAATAGATGAAACCGAAGACCTGGGCTCCAAAATGGTGTTACATTAAGTCTAATGTAGATTTCCACCCCTATATATATATATATATATATATATATATATATATATATATATATATATATATAAAGACTCCTTCATGTTCATAACAAGTGTTTTGTCATGTTTATGTCATATCGGTCTTATGAACACCCCTTCAAATAAATTGTTGCCCATCTAACTGTGTGTAATTGTAACAGAGATTTATTTTAGCACTGTACACTGCCTTCTGTACAAAAAAAAACAAAAAAACTAACTCCCCCAAAACTGATGAGAAGGCGGATGCTATTTAATAATTTCGAGCAACCCTGAAATCGACTGTGAAGGTGTAGAAACATCACACACACACACTCTCGCTCTCTCTCGCCGACCGTGACTCACGTCCCGATTGTCGCCGAGTACAGTGTTTAAAGCTGAGAAAGACCACACGCTCAGTGCTTAATGTTCACCTCCTGCTAATTATCAACCTTTCACTCCGCTTGTTGCTCTCTCTACCCATGCTGTCTCTTTCAACCACTTTACTTCCCACTCCTTTTTTTTTTTTTTTTTTTTTTTTTTTTTTTTTACCCTGCCGTTCCGTTTTCTTGGACTCCTTTCCTAAATGTCTACAATTATTGTGTCAGCGGCTTCCCAGTTCATCGTTTTGCCACCCCACGCCGCCCCTTTCCCCCCGCTCCGCAGATGGCTGCCGCAGACTTTCACGGCCCAAATGTAATAACTCGTTTTTCTCGGAATTCGCTGTCACGACGTACAGACTTTTTCCCACCTGGCTTCATTGTTGCCATCCAGGCCGAGGCGCCGACGCCTGATGGCTCCCGTTCAAAGCCGAATGTGTTTCGAAGCGCTTGTGAGGTCGTCCTTCAGAGGAGTTTTCTGAAATCGCTCCTTGCTGACTTGGTTTGCTTGCTTTCTTTGTCCTTCTAAAATCCAGAAACTCCAGCAGAGACGGAGCTTTTAAAACACGCGTCCTCGCGAATCTCCAGTATGCCTCTCATGTACTCATCGGTGCAAAAGGCAGGTCCTTTATTTTATGTTTTTGAATTCTTCTATTTCCACCAAAGTGATTCTTCTTGGATTTATTTAAGGAAACACGACATGGAAAGAAAAAAAAAAAGTCCTGTCATCGAAAGGTCATCATTTATATTCATTATACAATAGCCCACATGAATGTGTAATTCCGATTTGCTCAAGGGCTGTTGATTAATTTCACATAGCAGCACTTCTACATTCAGAGAATCCTTGTCCTGTCTTGTCTAATCCTTCCGGGATGTTTTCAGGAACGACTTTTGCGAAGTAGGAGGGCATAAATTTGACATCACCAGATGTGAATTTTTCAGCGGACCAAGGAATTATCTGTGTTTGTTTCTTTTGGAGAACAGGACATGTCGGATATCTCCTGCGCCGTGTTAATTTTTTGCCATTCTTTACTTCAAAGAGAATTTTGTGTTATCTTCTGAGGCAGCCTCGATTAGTAGTTCTGCAGCGTCTATGTGGGTTTATTTTAAACCTTGCCCTTTGGCTGCTTTTTAATTAATTTCTTCTCCTGTCCTCGTACCTGACCATGACAGGATGTCGTGCAAAGTGCGCCCCCGAAAGTTTCTGGACTAGTGATGAAAATCGGCCACATTTTTAGATCTAAGAATGTGTTTTTTTGTTGCTGAAATCCGTGTCAGATTCGAGCAAGGAAACGGGAATGAATTGTCTTTTTTGACTAATTTCTCATTGCAAAGTGCCAGAAGATATAATTGCCTTGCTAGGTTGTCTGTGCAGACAAGAAATTGCTTCCTTCAAGTTTAGGCGTCTTGATGCATGAACGATTCCGAAATCACAGCTGAGCGGCAAACAACAGTGAACAAATGACACAAAACAACATTCACATGGAAACAGTCATGCATTGGGCAAAAAATTATTTTACAAAGCATCAATGGTCCAAAGAAAAAAACAAACAAACTCTAAAGCAGTGGTATTTTTCTTTTCTTGCCATTTTATAAATATGTATTATAAAAATAAATTTATAAAAAAAACAAAAAAAAAACAAACATCCCATCAGATCAGAATTAGTGTCTCATATCTTTCCACTTTTGATAGTTGGTATGCTTGGTGAAGGGTATAACATGTAAAATATGCTTCTGCGTCATAATCAGGTAAGTTACTTTTGCTACGTCTTGTTTTATTTTCTATCCATAGTTAGAAAGTAATTCTGGAAAGTATTGAATATGTGGAAGCTTAATACTCTTTACACAAACTTCAAAGTATATTTAGCTGAATCAATCTCAGACACACTGCTGAAACCATGGAATCTTCAGTGGCGCAGACAAAGCCTCTGCATATCGAGGCATGAGTTTGTGGAATTTCTTTTCCAGTTATTGGTGTAACTTTTAACGCTTGTCAACTCCCTAAATGGCATATTTAAAAGGAGATGCTCATCCCATAGAACTTTTCACCTTTAAAATCATTGACAGCCTGCATTAGCTGGACAATAACTTGCGGCTGAACCAGCCAGACGGCAGGCGAGCTTGCAGCAGTATTTACCTGAATCATGTTTTCTTAATAGAAGAACCAGGTGTGTATTCATAAAGTGACACATTGCTATTGCACACCACAAGAAAACCTAAAAAAAAAAAATCCCTATAAATTATTTTCAAGTGAATATTAAAGAGCTGTTGTCTAACTCACTGACTGATTCCACATAAAAAAAAAACTGAAAAGTTTTTTTCTTGTCTGAGGTTACATTTTTATGGAAAGCTATTACCCGAAATAATTTTAAAAAATTAAAACCTTCATATAGATCTCTAGAAAATCCCAAACTGACCTCAAATCCAATTTCATTTAATCGTTTTCTCTCTCTCCGATTTTTGCCGTCGTTATTCCTTTTCAAAGTCTTGAAACTTTATCGAAAAAGGTGCACTAAATCAGTGGCGAAATGGTAATATTTCTGTCCTCCGCAGGCTAATTGAAGCACACTGTAAATGCACCTGTCACATCGGCTGCTCAAATGGCAGCGACGCTGCAAATGCAGCCAGGTGACGAGCTCCACACTTCATTTCCAGGCAGCCTCTCACTTGTGCTCTGAAAGTTTTGACACCTCGCCTGCTCCCTCCAAAGTTCCCCTTCTTCCTGCGCACACAAAGTAGGACACTGATGCCATTTAGATTAGTATCCCATGTGACCGACGCTGACATGAATTTGCTGGGTGACAGGGGACCCAATTACAGCGGAGGGCCGATCGTCCACGGACCGCTCCGTTTCAAATCGTCTCCCAAGCGCCAAGCATGGAATAGGAAAATCTGTAATCGTGGATGTGTTTGTATTAGTGTGACGGGTAATATGTGTGAGTGACTGTAAAGTGTGTCACTGTGGGTCCGCGTGGTTGAGAGTGGGGCTGGGAGACGCACTAGGGTCAAACACATCACTGCTCCGGAGAACGTGATGCAAACTGACTCATGTCAGTCTGAAGGTTCGAGCTTCAAAAGCTGACACATGTGCACACATTGGCGTTTGTCTAGCTTTGTGGGAACCACTGTGAACTAAGCTTCCTTTTATATACGTAATAGTAACCTAATTCTGCAATACCTCAACCTTAGGGTAAACATAGTGACTTCAAAGCCCATTTTTAGGTATTTAAACTCCTTAAAGTTGTGAGGTTCACCATTTGGTCTCCATGAACTGTACGATCTTGTTCTCTTAAGATCTACAGCAGCTTTGGTCCATTAAAGACAGTGCAAGTTCATCCAACTGGCAAAATAGGATATTGATAAGCAGAGTTGGAAGGTGCGATATCTGAAAATGTTGTATACAAGGCAGTATGAGGCAGTGTAAGAAATATTCCTTCAAAGCAGTCGCTGATATCGCAATAATGCATTTATTGAAAATGTAATGACCATAACACTTCAGCACATCATGCGTCCCTAGTTAGCAATAATGGAGGCCACTTAACTTATACTTCGTGTATTGAACTGGGGTAAGGAAACCGACATACCTGACGAAAACATAAACATACATGGTGAGAACATAAATACCCCAAGGGAAGGGTTAGCTCCATTGGCAGATTATTTCACTTACAGGTAAAATGTCATGTTATAATTAAAATAATCATTTGAACAAGTACTTTTCCATCACTATTAAGGGATTATTTACTTCAAAGAAGCTCCTGTATTTTGCAAAAGTTATTTGTAAGTTAGTTTTGACTTTTTTCAAGTGTACAAAGACATTTCCACTGAAAAGTAGGCAAACATGACTGAGTAAGATTTTGTGTTTTTCCAGTGCATTGTGTGTTATTGCTTATCCTGCTTATCCTGACAGAATATGGAAAAAGACACCTCACATCTAAAGCGAAATGTTATGCAGTTTTACCAACTTTGCACAATAAAATTTATTTTATTGGTTAGATTTTATTAAAATGGCCTAGTAAGTTATTTATTGACTTCCTCAAAAACCAATTAGAATTTCTCTATTGAAATAACAAGCTTTTTTTAATTGCTGGCCCCATTTTTGTATTATTTTTAGGAGCTGATTGGGCCTTTTCAAATATTGGTAAAAGATACATTTAAATCTATATCGGGCAGAAGTATGGATATCTTTTTGGTTTAAGTGTGGTTTTCTGTACATCCACTTTTGAGGTATGTAAATAAATCAACATTGCATTCTATCTGATTTCCTCTTCAGTGTTGTTCTTTAGTATTGTAGTTTTTCTTTTGCCATCATTTTTAGAAGCGTTCCTAACTGTTTTGGTAACTTGAACGGCGATCTCCAAAGACAACTTTAAGCTGACTCTAAGGAATGCAGTTTTCCCGTCCGGTCGTTTTACGTTGTTCTCTAAATCTTTCTTCTGACTGACTTCTGTCTTAACCAAATCTGGCGCAGCAGATTGATCAGCAGGCCTTAAAAAAGACATACCACTTCCTGTGGTGGCGTGATCGATTGTAATCAATCCTCCTCGGCCTGCGCTGCGGCGCATTCTGCAGCTTAGGATTTCGACTGCATTCCGTTTGGGCAAATTGAGTATGTGTCACGCCTGCTTGTGTCCGTGCATCTTTGTTTATGCACGCTTGCTTTCTTTTTTTTTTTTTTTTTTTTTTTTTTGCACAGCACCGTTTGCACTTTTCCTCTTCTCTCTTTATTCTTCTTCCTCTTTTATTTATTTTTCTTACCCTTTTGCTCTGCATCGTGGCTGACCGCATTAGCAGCTGTGCCGTCTCTCTTTTATCTTGGGCTATTTTCAAACCTCGTTCACTTCACCGTGCACCCTTTCCTCTGCCCCACTTCTCCGAGCGCCTATGCGGCAACGTGAACCCTCCCCGCCAACGCACGGCGAGCAACGCTACACCCTTGCTCTGGTGTAGCGGACTACCCTCCACCTCCCCTCGGAAATGTCTGCCACGATATAAACGTCTCCCGTCGACGGGGTAATGTTTTTGAAAGGCCTTGCGTGTGTATTAGAGGGCGGGCTCCGGGAGCACGCTGGGATGTCATATGTGTCGTCCCGGCATGAGACAGAGCAGTGGCGAGTGCCAGCCTTTTTCCCTGATTCCCCCGGATACAGGATGAGGTGTTTGTTCTTTAAGCGAATACTTCACAGAGAGCGTACCGGTGGTTTTATTTTTTGGCCGGTTTTCATTTGCTCTCCACGTTACTGACGACGACGGTAGTCTTTACTCATTTTCAATCGGGAGTGTCATGAATATGAGGCTGGCCTCGGGCCTTTGTCGGCTTGTTACTCGCTCTCTGTTCTGCAGACGTGTGCATAAGTGGGCTGTGTACTCTTTGTGTTACCGATTGCAAATCTGTCGTATTAACTCTCATTTCTCCTCCTACGTTGTCGCAGAAAGCATCTGCTTCTCCGCCCCTGTCTTTCAGTATAGAAGCACTCGCATTGCTGGAAACGGAAGTTTTTCATATCATTTATTAGAATGCTTTTTTGTTGGTTTGTTTTTCAGTAGCGCGGTGTGAAAACTTTACTGCCTTCTCGCTGAATTATCTGTTTGCAGCTCTCACGCTACGGCTTAGCAACATAACCGAAGCTCATCAAACTGAACGGAGAACAAACTCTGGGATTCTCATCTGGATTTATGTATGAAACGCATGAAAATACTTTGATGTAAACCATATTAAGGAATTATTAACTTGTAACAAGCTCTTATATCTCGCTGAAAAGTCACTCATAAGTTAGCTTTGTCCTTTTTCAAGCATGCCAAGATATTTGCACTAGAATCTAGATCATAAATACTTGGTCAAATTTTGTGGTTTTGCAGTGGAGGCATGTTCAGGGATGTTTTAAGTATTGGGATATCGTTGTACAAACCAGTCCCTGCTTGCAACTTGCTTCCAAAATTGTTGCTCTCGGTTGTATTTAGTAGTGTCAGAGTAAATGGGACAGACCAATAGTGCAACGCCTGACTTTTCACACCAACTCGTACAAAAATGTTACGGCTGCATAATATTTTTCCTTCAGCATCACAGTGATGCCCTTTGCTTGATCGCCCAAAAATCTGTGAGGTTATAAATATAAGAGTAGAGAGGCTTAGTAAAGTCAGGATTCGCTGTGTTGGTCTGATATTGACATAACTTTTTTTAAAAATTGCCTAAATTGAACAGACGCTAGTTAAATTAGAGAACAAAAACGTTAGTCAGCGCTGTCAGGTTCAGTCGAGCCCTTCTAACACTTTGAGTCTTTACCAAGAGATGGGCCCATAACCCGAGTTTGACCCTTACATCACCTCTGGCACCCCCACCCGTATGAGGTTGGCAGCTTCAGCGGTGATGTATTAGACGGCGCGGTGCTCAGCATCAAGGGAAGGAGGAAGGTCAGGGCTTAAAACGGGGAGCAGGTTTTTCTTGTTTTAGTTGGAGAAAGAAGGAAGACGGAGAAAATGAGAGAGAGAGAGAGAGAGAGAGAGCGAGAAGGAATAATGAGCATGTCAAAATTAGCCTGGCTCACCAAGACAAAACAGCAGCAGGTATAGCTAATGATTTGCTCAAGTAAAGCTCAGGGAGTAGAGCTAACAAAACCAAAGCACACAAAAGACTTGTTACTAACCAAATAAGAAATGGCAATTTAAAAAAAATATATATATATATATATTTTTTTTTAAATATATATATAGATATAT